>JABFEB020000038.1:15258294-15282191 GCA_019775895.2 Stomatorhinus ivindoensis | reverse complement strand
ACATAATAAATTCCTAACACCCCCCCCCCCCCCGCCCCCGACATACACACACACACACACACACACACACAATTTATTTCTGAAGTCTTGACTAGGACCTCAAATTTTTAGGCTGTACTGTGTTACAGATGTCTCATTTAGAATTGTGAAAGGCAAATACACCCATTGTTAAAAAATTATTAGCAAGGCAGCAATCTACAGACATGGCTTGGAGCAGACAAGTGGTTAGGTGACGGCTGAATCCAGATGACCCATGATCCGGCGTGCAGAGGGATTTTACAAACACGGCTTTACTCCCAGGGAAGGGGGTCTGTTGATGGCAGCTATTACTGGACAAAAACAGCAACAATGTCTCACAATGAAAAGCAAGCCAGCGCCGCCAGAATGGTCCGTAGGCACATGGCACATCTGAACATCAAAAGAAACGGACTGGCAGAGGACGGAGAACTCTTCTTCTTTTCCTTCGAAAGCCACAGACCATACCCGCATTGTAGATATGTAAATAGTCCCTTCTCACAAATACCCACTGAGCTGAACCTTCGTCTGGGGCTGTCGGATATTTGACTTAATTAACAATCCAAACTGAATATGGCTCTGAAACTTCGAAGAATGTACATGTGTTTGACGTGGCTCAGTAATCAAGAAGCGTTCCTCTCCCATGTTTCTCCATGTGGACCACAGACATGTTTACATAGCTGCAATGGATTTTTGCCTCAATTGCTGCACCAGGGGGAAAAATGAGCAATACTTTTTTTTTAAAAATATACAAATTCAGGCAAATCCATACAATGGTGTTTGAAGGTTCTGGAGCAACAAAGGACTCAGAGCAGAAGGACAAATTTGATTAACCAGGTTAATAGAGGACAAAATAAATAATAAATTGCAAGAACTCATTAGATGACTTCTTATGTTCCTCCTGTTCTAGCTCCTAAATTTGGAGTACTTGGTCTTCGTTTTGTACAAACAGTATTGTAAACATGGACTTTTTAAAATGAATTTTGATGGGTGAACATCTAATGATTCTCATGATATATCTTGTTCTCGTTGAGGCCCTAATATTCGGGTAAACACAGTCTTCGAAACCTTTCTTGTCTCTCTGCGTTTCGGCCAGTCAGATGGCGGTGATAAACAGCAGGTGGTTTGGTCATGCTGTTGCCCCTGCTTGCCACACCTCGGCGTGGGTGCGGCTCGGGAAAACCGTCACTGCGGTTTGGCTCGGGCACGACCTGTTCCTTGGTGGCAGTGGAAAAGCACGATATCGGTGTTCCCAGGACAGCAGTATCACAGAATATGATCTATTCGTCTCTAATCCAAGTAATGGTAAGCTCTATAAAAGCACTATTGTTCATAATTACAGTAGCTGGTCGAATCATATAAGATGGAATTGAAAACAAACTGAGACATTCTACTCAGCGGGAAGCTGCCCTCTCTGGTAGTGTACAAGCAGTCGCTACGATGCGTGCCTTCTTTTTCTGAACCACATGCAACAGTTTTAGATAATTTAAGGGAGGCTAAACCAGTCAACCCAGGGATTCTCTACTTCATTTTTAAAGAATAATAGTGAATGACAAAAATATCGAACTGGGCTTAAAAACCATTAACGTAAATTGTTTTTAATTTATGTTACAGTTTCTGTACTTAGAACCTAGTATCTTAGGATTCTTAAGGAATCGCTTAGACTCCTATGGCAATGTCTTGTAGTCATTTGCAGTCTGACGCATCATTTGACCAATGACACAGCTCAGTTGTAAGTGGAACATCACCAGCATCATTTGCTTGTTGGGTCCTGGATGCCAGTGCAGTATGTGGCAGGTTTGTGGTGTTGTAGGGTCTATACTCTCCCCTCAGCACAAGTTGCAGACTATAGACCAGTATACATCCCACAGCGAGCTCGTACCCAGTTGCATCTGTGTTGGGGTGGGCTTTTTATAAAACATAGTTTAGATGCCTTTCTAATCTGAAAATAAAATTCTCACTCTGTAGTTTTTTCATTCAAATTTTTATTGAAGGTCTTAATTAGCATTGATTTCCCGAGCTGATACCAAAGATGGCAATCAGGGTCAATCCAGGCATTTCTTAAAGTGGTCAGTATCAGGCGTCACAACCCGATCAAAAGACCACATTAATGTCCTGCATCCGCCTAATTGGTTCCATCACACTGCAGCAAGCCTGAGGCACATGGTTTGAACTAGCTACAAGCTATCGAGATGCCAGCCACGTGCAAATTCTTTAAACTGGAAACTTAAAGTAGCCCAACAGCTACCTGCAACATTTGCAATGCAATCCTTTTGAAAGGAAATAGCAGCAGAGCGTCATTTAGTGCGACAAATCTAATTTGGCCCTTGCAGAAACAAAGTAATGAGCAATGCTACAAAATTGCAGGGCTCACTCAGACTAAGAATATACTGACGCCTACTGTATGTCTAAGTATAATTAAATATTTATAAAAATATCAGATTGGTACTGAATCCAGAGATAAAAATACTAAATGGAATGAATCGAAGTACCAAAAAAGTGGATCAGGATTTCCCTATTAAGTAGCATTTGATGGGTTTAAGTGTTTACTTCACCAGTGAGAAAGTGCAAATGTGATGAAGTGGATGTGTCTTTGAGGAGGCATACCCGCTCGTCTGAGTCGGGACACTTGCCTCGAGCAAGTCTGGGATCCCCAGTGATACTTCATATTTATTTATCAACGATCAAGTATTGTCCAGGTCTTATTTTTCAGCCGCTCTTCAAAGGCTGGACAGCCAATCAAGGTCATGAAAATAAACAAAATGTTTCTAGCAGCAGACCTTTGGTGAGGGAGCCCAGCGTAAGGTCAGATTTATTACTATCTAAACATTAGCCATGGAAGAAAGGTCTGGAATTTACATTTCTCCTGTGTTTTTCAATGAAAGGCCCTTTTTTCTGACAGTTCTTCAATGCATTTGAATTGTTAACATGTCAGTTGTTTATTGGTTTGGAGCGGAGTGCTTAGTGGAACGTAATTAGCAGCTTGATAGGTTGCATTCCTGCTAAAAATGTTTAATTACATAAAGACACCCAAAAAAAAGTAGTTCCTGAAAAGAGCAGAGTCCTAGCCCTCGCGCTAATGACGGTATAGTACTGCTGAAATGAAACTTGCTGGCCAAAAACTCCAGCGTGAGTGCAGGGAGTTCCAGAAGCAGACGAGAGCTGTAAAATCATTTAACGACGTGAGCATCGCTTTCCGCTTCCCCTTTGAGGCCGCCCTCAGTGGAACCGCCATGGACGGCTGCCTGATTGTGATTACCACAGAGGATTTATATTTGAATATATTTTTTGCGTTTCGCTGAAATGTCGATAAATGCCAGAACAGATTTTCTGCCGCGTTGAGCTTGCAAGCATTTTGACAGCAGACAGAACTAAACGACTTGGTGACATGTCACAGCATTTCGAGGACCTGCAGACTTAAATGGTTCTGTAGCTGTAAGGCAGAATCACAGTCCACTGAGAAGATCAGACTGACGAGTCATACGAGAGAATTACTACAGCAAATATAGGCGGTAGCTACTTAAGCACTAATGACTAATGAAATTCTCAACAGTGAATCTTGCTAAGCAGCCAGAAAGTATTCACTAGTATGAAAACTAAGCAGTCCTATAGGAGGTCATGTAGCAAGCCATGTTTATAAGTGGAACGCAGATCCATGTTTAAAACCACCCACGTCTTTGCTGTGTTCATTTTTTTTGAGTTACTTTGCTATGGCAAATGCCTTAAGGTGCATGAGGCTGTTTTTTTAACTTAAATAAAAATAAACTATTTGATTAGATTTTAAGTTCATGCAGCACCCAGGGCATGTGAAAATCGACCCATCGGTGTTCGTTTAAAACTCCAAATTAAATATCACGGAGCCCATCCTCACTGATCTTATAACTACCCCCAACTCACCTCCTCACTTAAGAAAAAAAAAGAAACTGCATTGCTTCCAATTAATTGAATGTAGCAAAGCTGACCCATGAGAATAACCAAATGCTACTGTCATTCCTTGGGGGTGGGTCCGAGTGAACGGCCATCCACTTGAAGCGGACAGATTCCATATCTTCTCCATTACATGGAGAACACAGCTGGGCGATTTTGCTTCATGTACTGTGTAATGGTCCGATTCTCTTTATACCACCGTTCAGCTTGTGCACACAGTCCACCAGATTTCCCACGTGGCCTCTGCACCTGTTTCCCTTTAAGGCTGTATTATATATGAAGGTTTATCTTTCTGTTTAAACCCTCAGAAAATGTGCTGTATCTCACACAGCTGTTCCCTATCTTATCTCCTCCCATGGAAAGTGACGGGGGATATAATCGAAGATTCAGAACAGCCGCGATCCAGGAGATGCTTGCTGGATCCGATGCATTAATGTCCTGTCAAGGCTGTGAAGCACCCTCTGTCAGAATCAAAGGCAGATGTGAGGAACAGACGTATAAGATCACGAGCATAGATGGACATTAAGGGGAAAAGGCATACTGGATTGTAAATCCTCAACAGGGACAATAGTTGTTTATTGAGAAAAAGTGGAGAGCAACGAAGGGTTTTGTATTAGCAAATGGAAGGAATATTGTGAGTTTTTTTGAGGAAATCCAAACGTGTCGCCGATTCGTTCCATACCTCATGTTCCTAGAAGATTCTGTCAGACCACAAGATGCCAGGACTTCATGTGCGATGTCCTGTCTGGGATTCAGTGACTGTTTTCTGGAGCTAGTGCGGCTTTCTCTTTTTGCATTAGTTCGCGACCTACCAGTCTGCGTTATCCCAAGAAACCAACTGCAGCACGTATTGCAGCTTGCATTAACTGCCGTCACAGGCTGCAGCGGCAGAAGGAGCAAACTGCCAATGATGGGGTTAGGTTTTGTGGGATCGTCTCATACAGAAGTCTGGGTGTCGAATGTATTCCTTATAAAGATTTCCTGTATAAGGAACAAGAGTGGGTGGGGTTTGCAGGAATGTTCTGCCTTCATATTAATGGCCACTGCAATCCCTCAGTTACAGTACTACTGGTAAATCACCTGACCCTGATGGAATTTACAATTCCCAATAGTCATTCTAATGCTAGCACCCAATTACATGCCGTTTTATGATTTCAGAACTGATTTCAATGTAATTTGAATGTAACATCCTAGGTGAGAAATACCTCCTATGACCCCACCTCAGGTCACCGACGCTGTCGCTGTGGGTAAATTCGACACGTGTGTTCAGATTCATCCCCATGTTGTGATTGCAGCCAGCATGAATTGGGGATCGAAGAGCTTGGCTACAGCTAGGGGTACGATGCAAAACATTTCATCTGTGAAAGTATCAAAACCATTGTCTGAACTCTTGACGAAGTCGTGTCACGTCACTGCTTTGGTGGGCATTCTCGTAGTGGTGAACATGGCAGATGTGAATACCGACATCCGACTGAAATCGCAACCGAAACACCGAAAACGAAAAGTCATTTACGTTACGATTGTCTTTTATTTTCTATAGTGCCTTTCTTTGTTTTTAAGACCTTGGATGGAACAGACATTTCCGTCCATCACACGCTCCTGGTCACTGTTCTTTACCGCAAACCTTTGTATATTATTGTAGCTAAGGAATGAAAACTTTTATTTATTTTATTTTGTAAAAAAAAAAAATAACAAAATGTTTATTTGTTCTTGTTCCTCAATATATTCTTGAAGTCACATGTTCTGACTGATTTGTACTTTGTGTGTAGCTGTGCATTTGTAGGCGTACATTTCCGCCTTGAGTCATCTTGATGTTGTTCTTCAGCACGGAAGTGTTATTTGCTCCAGTGTCGTCCATTTGAGAACAGATGCCTTAATAAATGTCCTGGGAATATTCGTTACGAACACGGAGATGTTTTCGTGTCTGTTTTCAGTCTGTGCGCTTCAAACAAGGGAGAAAAAAATGTTTACTTAGCTTAGCGGTTTTTGCAAAACAGTTTACATGTGTGGTTGCGCTATTTTTCCCATATATGTACAACAGAACATTTAGTGGATCAGATTAGGTATGGGTCACAACATGCAAATCTCCATCCAGGGAGCTTAATGCCTGACCTTTAGGTGACAGAGGTCGAGCTTAGCTTTGGCTCCACGATGGCGCCCCTCTCCTGGTTCCCTTGAAGTACAGCAGTCATCGTCCGACTTTCAGGCTGCTGATCACTGAACGCATATACATGGTAAAAAGCTTCTCAGGGTGAGAGTGGACGGCTGAGAGTGATGGCGGCCGATTAAAGAAACACACCACACCCTCACTGAAGAATATTAAAAGGTTTGCTATTTTATCTGCCCCATTTAAAGACTTCTTGCATCCTGTCGTAATAGTGAAGAAATAATGGACATTTGCTCCCGGTTGCTGTTGACGGAAATTCGTTCCCATTCCTGAACGGAATGACCAGCAGAACCTTGGAAATGTTGTGATTTTAATGACGGCTGCATATAACGGCTCTTGCATGGTTTTCCAGATGTTTCCACAGAGGCAGGAGAGCCTTTGTAGAACATGACAGCACCCCCCCCCCCCACCCCCTTTTAAAACCCCTATCCACTGAGGTGGCGCTACTGTGCTGGGCAGGTCTTCAAAGTTAATGATACTACAAGTCACTAAAAGTGTGGTTTTACTTTATACCAGCTGGACAATTAATTGTATTATTCAGGGCAGGCATTCCAGTAATGGTTTCTTTCTGCAGAGAGGTTCAAATAAAATCAGAAGAATGGTTACAGTTGACACGCCATCTTATAATGTTCACAAGTTGAATCGTGGTGGCAGTCTACGTGTCTATGGAGTCTGAGCAAACAGGACCAGACTAGGCAAGATGTTTCACAGCATTATGGTGACGGGATCCTGTCAAGTGGAGATTACCCAAAAACCCCAGCTTGCTCAGAAGCCCCCAGTCTCCAGTGCCCACTGCTTGCTGGAGCTGTCAGGAACACACAAAAGATTCACCCAATTACCATTTCATTTATTCTCTCCCTTTCACCCGCCCCGCTTCTCTGACTTTCTGATACACATTTACAGTCCCGTCAGGCTGCTTGCGTGACTAAGAGGTGCAGTGGAGGGGGGAAAAAAATCCCCTCCTAAACCGACTGGCACGCAAACTCCTACTAACTATTTTTGGACCTTGTTCTTTTTTTGCTGCCTTTAAAAACTGGTGGGGGGTGACAGGAGAGGGAAGGCAGGCAAGGCACTGAGAAACTTCTGGTTCTGATTTTCAGTAGGCCTGCCTCCTGGCCCAGCCCCGCTGACGTCAGGGCGCTGCGGCTGAGGAGGAGAGAGGTGTATTTTCACCCGTGCGGCCCGGCTGTACGGCCAGCACCCACACCTTCTGTCACCTAGCAACCACTGCCACCTGCTTCCTATTAGCAGTCTTGGCCTTCGTACCGCAGGCTTTGGCCCTGAACTGCGCTCCGTCTCCCTTCACTCTTGCTCTTTCTTCCAGGTCCCTTGTCTGGATTTTGTCTTTCATTCATCTTTCGCTTTCCTGCTTGACGAAAGAGGGGTGTTCGTATTTTAGTCCTACTCGCCAGCTGACGCTTGTTCTTGGCTGAGAGAGGCATGAAGTCTCAGAATTATTCCTTATGTCTTTGTCTGCGATGGTTCTGAAGGAGTTTCAGGCTTACTGTCAAGAATGAAGAGAGGATGGGATTCATGTTTTATAGAGCTTTCAGCATAGCACCGATCTGCAAGTGCGTCAAAAGCAAGGCTGGTATTTCTGTGGGTAATAAATCCACGGTTAAAAGAATTTATCAGCAGACTGTAGGTTCACTGGCTTCCCGACCCCAGCCTTGTCCCCATTGGGCCCACAGTAGGCTTCAGACCTGTGCGTGACCCTCATCAGGATAAGTAGTTAGAAGTGGGAGATGGATGGATGGATGGATGGAACTTGCTCTCTGCTCACTCCACATCACAGAAAAAAAGCTTTACGATAAATTTATATTTTATTTCATGTTGTCACAGTCATGGTTGACGGACGACTGTAGTGAAAAAAAATATGTTGTTGATGTTTTTGAAGAATTTGGCTAAGAAGCTCCTGAAATGGGTGGGAATGGTTCTTTTAAAGTGTAGGTGCAATGGTTCAGCCTGTATAAGAAAATAAAACATGTATAATGAAGTACTGGGTGTTGGTGGAGTTCTGAATGTTTGTGTACCAGAAACAGTGGGGGGGGGGGGGGTGTTTCAGCTGGCCTGATGGGCCATTCCGATCATGGACGACTTCAGTGCTTCAGTGTTTGGGCAGAATTGATCGTTTTGAGAAAAGGCTTCTCTGTGAGTCCACCGTGAGTGAACCTCACAGTGGACCTGGAAACTAATGATTACACGATCACGGGACAAAGTCGAACTGTTCGTGTCATGTCTAAAGCAGGTTTATGTTTCTCGTATATCAGACAGATCTGTACATAAGTTGAGGTGAGCACTCCATATGACTTCAAGGCTGAAAGACGGCCATTTCGCTGTACTCGCCTGTTCTAGTGTCACCCTTAATTTGCACAGGTTCATCTTGAGACACTAAGATCCAAAGATGTAAACTGCAAAGAATTTCAACTCCACCTCTCCATGACTGAGATATGAGGATTGTTTATGTTTTAAAAAGCTGCTATAGATAATGTTTGTCTGTATGGATTATTGTTGAATGCAGCCGCAAGGTCCAGATCTGTAAAGACAGACACAGATACAGGCGATCACAGTAATTTTTTTTTGTTGGCAAACATTTCACAGAAATACTGATATGGATGCAGAAAAAAATAGACTCATAGCTTTCATCGTTATTCAGTGAAAATAACATTTTATGTCCTTCCATCTACGAAAACAAGGCAAACCCAAATTAAACAAAACACGACATAAATGACAAAGACAAAGTGCCTGCATTGTCTTTTAAAATCTAGTTCCATTTTAATTTAGGACAGAAAGTGTTTTATGGTCTTGTTGATTTTCTTTTTGTAGTTACCATGTCACTTTGACTCAGCCGGTGAAAGCTGGGCTTATTTTCTTTCGTTCGATATCTCCCTGGGACTCTGGTCCACTGCTTTGGCAGGAATGGGGAATGAGTGAGACAGATTGAGAGATGAAGAGAGAGAGATTGATAGAGTGACTGCAAAAGGCATTCAGGTCTTTCTACCACTAAGTGAAAAACAGAGAAGAAGAAAGAGAAAGCTTCACCTCCATCACTGAAGCCACTCCTCATCGAGAAGAAGAACAGAACCTTCAACTCTGTCCTGATGTCATGAATGAATGAATGTGTATCCACTGAAGGACGTTGTTAGGAAATTAGGAAAGACAACAAAATTACGTGGTCATTCAGAATCAATAAAACAAGGTTATAATAATGTCTTTGCAGAGGGGGATAGTTCAGGGCCAGAAAGCAAAAATCCAGCAAAAAGCAAAAGTCCAGACCACGATTTTGTTTCAACCAAATAGTTGCGTATAAAGACTTACAGTTACAGCTGACTGATTAGTTGAAATTATATCTTGGTCTGGAACAATAGTCATGAACGATCCAACTCCTATTTATAATTCCATTTCTGTTCTACTTGTCAATCATATTCCGAGTCGTTTATATATCCATTTAAAAAATCTTCGGAACCATTTAAAAAATTTCTACTAACTTTCTTCCGCTTTTTAACATCAGCAAGCTTCCCACTGGTGCTACTCAAAAGCTGAGGTTAACTGGCGACTTTCCTATGCTATTTTTCGGTGCATAATGTTCATTATGAAACCTTGTGATGATGTTAACCTGTATGGCCATCTCATGATTGTAACCCCCTGGATCTCAATGACAAATGGATAGTGTTCTCTTTTGGCTATATCTTAAAGACTTGCACAGAAGCACCAATTGATCCATCAATGTTAAATCCAGAAATATCAATGGTTCTGCTATCTTTCATGTTGCAATTTGTCTGTTTGTTTCAGCCATCCCTTCTTTAGAGGATAGATGAGACCATTATATTCTTCAGTGTTTTAGTCACTGATTTGTTTCTCTTTTACTGCTCTCACTATCTACATTGTGCTCGGACCTCAGAGGCTTCATTTGACTTAAATCACCACCAAAAAAACTTTACTGTACGTGAGATATGCTGTTATCTCCCCAAACGTCGTTGAGTCCACTCCATTTACCTCACACACAGTCTAATCTTTATGATTCAACTTTAGAAAAAAAACGTATGAATGTCTTTAAAAGATTTCTTTTTCTTTGAGACATCCCATACACACAGATAAGAACATACTCACAAGGCTCATCTCACTTCCTCACTATACAAGCAGCAACAACTTTTCTACCTTGGCCACAAATTAAGGCCATTGTTCTGCGCCAGAAATGATTGATGCCAAAAGGTTGGGCAAAATTAGTAATGACTGACTGATTTGGCAGTTTCATTTGACAATAGGATATGGACGACAATGGTTTGTCTTCCTGCCCCCTGTGGAAATGAGTGTTTGCAAAAGGAGAGCAGGCTCATTGCCTTGCTGATCCTGAACGTGGAAGCCATGAACCTCCCAGAGCCGTCATAAAAGGCTCAATGAAATCTTTTCAAGGGCCATAGAGACAGACCAGATATAGTGAAAATTGGCAAATACAGAGTGCTGCTATCATCACAGAAAGTCATCACATGTTCTCTTGTGTCACTAAATAGTCTAAATACCAATATTGTTTTCACCTGCGTGAAGAATTTTGGGTACATGTCTATGGCTTGGGAAACAGATATCAAAGCATTTATGATCAAAGCGTTTTCAAGTTCGAGATTCTTCTACTTCATGAATTCCTCTAGTATCCTGATGTTTCCTCACATTCCCCGAATGTCCTTATGTTGCACATCTACTCCTTGAATAGTCCTATTAGATCTTGCTTTGTTAGACATCGTTGTTTAGCTCCTGCTCCAGTAACTTCAGTGGAAGCTCAGCCTAGATTCACTTATGCCTAGTTGACTCATTGACAGCATGTTTGACTGCAATGTGCTATTTGTCTCTCCTGGACTTTGTCCACATTTTGGACAAAAGGTTAGAGGTCACAGAGCCGTCTGTATATACTGGTTGCCTTAGCCTATGGCCAAATCTAAAGACAGATCAAATAGATGAATAGACAGACAGATATCGCTTCTTTCCATTAGCTTTTTCTATAGCATTTTTTTTGCCATTAAAATGATGCCCTTAATGCAAATTGTTCATGATAACAGCCTACAAAGTTCCAACAGTAACAAGAGACAGATTGCCCCCACTTTTGCACACGAGGACATCACTAGTTTTTTATTGCCTCTGACTTAAAAAAATCTCTAAAGACCTCAGAATAATTTGAGTCGAGAGGAGTCATTGGTATACAGCCCTGCATCAGGTCTTTAAGAGCTTAACTTTAAATGTGCATAGTATTTTTAAGTATGATTTGCTCTCAAATTCTCTTTTAAAATGGATCCTTTCTGGTAAGGTACTTATTTCTTCGTGTGTAACGTCTCTCTTTCTCTGTGTGTGTTTCTTTCAGTTCCCTCAGAGACTCCCCCCCGCCCTGCGGTTCTTGTTCAATATAACTTTCGTCTCATGTTGCATGATTTAATATTGCTTATTTTTGCAGGTGAACCTTTAAATTGACGACAAATTCCAAGGCTGTTTCTTGTGCCCACCGACCCACCAAGAAACATGGTTTACCCAAAAGAAAAGAAAATCCATTCGCATCATGCAAGTCTGCCATAGGTGCTTTCTTGATGGCTGTGTGCACCCATTGGTTAACTTCTCTTTCACTTCCTCTGACATGATTCCAGGGCCAATCAGAGGAGAGAAGGAGGGTAAGGATTAGACTGCACCAAAACCTGCAGGGCCACATTGGTAGAACAAACAGGTGCTGTTCTGAATTGCTTCCTCTTTTATACGACTTTTTAGCTTAGCAGGAGTTCGCTGACCCATGGGCCTTTTCCCCCCTCGAAAAATCTCCTCGAACTCGCTGCAGCTAATTAAAGGCCGAACAGAAAATAGAAAGAGCGATGAAAAAAAAACAACAGAAGACACGTGTTTGCTATCTGGTATTTGACCCAAAGCGGAGACGGCTCAACTGAATTATTGCTGCACGAACTTTACCTTTTATGGACATGGTGGAATGTGGTATTTTTTATTTCTCTTCACTTTGCATTTGTTTTGAACTTTGTAGTGAGGAGCAACGTGCTAAAAGATTAATTGCTTTAGGGGTATGAAAGCAGGGACTGGTCTTGGGCAAGGGGACGGGCAGTGAGAGGTCACGCTGTGGGGCTATTGGGGGCAGGGGGGGTGGTTTTTTATGTGTTGATCCTGTCAGCACAAAGGGCTTTAAACCAGACCCAGACTCTAGGAGATGACAGCACTCTGAGTGAAGTTTGCTGGAAGTGGGTGCTGAGAGAAAAGGACAGGACATTTCAGGTTCACTGTTTTCTCAGCCTTTGGTTGGTGGTTTCACGTTAACGGAGTTAAATGTAGCAGCACCTGCAAAAAAAAACAAAAAACCGCAAAAAAACAGCGTTCCACATTCGGCTGGACGTGGCTCAGATCCGGTTATCTCGCCACATTTGTTTATCTTCACATATAAACTGTTATGATCAGACAAAATTGAAGACAAGATAGTTGGGAGAGAAAAGTAATGCTGGTTTATCTCCTTATAAAGGAAACAGAGTGTAACACATCAGGGTATGGAGATCGTGAAGCAAAGTCTAAAAGCTGGGTTTTAGCTGGAGTTCAGACACAGTGGCGGTGACTTAACGTGCCCATTCTGTGCCTTGGGCCTGTCGTTCAGATCTATGGTTCTGGGCAATTGTGGGGTTGACTTCATTTGAAGTCATCGAGAGAGATGTCACAGTGACAGATGGGTGAACATCACACACAAATCAATCTAATTCTTAATGCGACGCGGCAACTTATCGCTTATTATTGCACATCCATGCATCAAAAAGACACTCGCATCTCGCTTCTCGCATCTCGCTTCTCCTCAACTGCCAATATATATACGACTCTAAAAATACTGCGGTTTGGCCTGCAACTGGTGCCTTGCAAAGAAGCCACAATGGCTTTTAGTAGCATACTTATGCTGAATGTAAGAAAAGAAACCAAGAAGAGGAATGTTTATTATTTAAATTAATAAAGACTTTTGAGGGTCCGATTTGTATTGTTTTAACAAAAGTCGTTTGGATGAGACAATGTGGCATTCTAATAATTTATTGCAGCTGTAGAAAAAAACATTTATAGGGCTCCATTACATGGTTCTACCAAACTAGATGTTGTGAAAAAATGCATAAAACACATTTTAATGTGGACGTGTTCATTCAAAGTCAGTGTTCTATTGTACTGTGGCATCCAGATAGTTTTAGCTGAGGATAGAATTAAGTCCAAAACAATGAAGTGCATAGATCTGTGAATGGAAAGCAGAGTAGCTGCGTCCCTCCAGCTCCAGAATACATGCTGTAGCTCACCACAATTAATTTTGATGATTTCTATCAATTGTTTATTGCTCTATTGAACATGGCTGATGTATTTAGCACAAAGCATGAAGAGGGTGTGGATTTGTGAAATGGCACCGTTATTTGCACAGCAGTTGAATGTGGCATATAAATTTGATCTTTTTTTTTCATTTGGCGGAGGAAATATTTGCGAAAAGTTAAGATCAAAAATGAGAGTTGAGCGATTGGTTGGCACAGATCATGTGACAATCTGTGTCCCAGACAGCAGAGAAATGTTGAAGAACACTGAGAACCGAATGTCAACACTTTAACAGAATATAATAAACCTTAAATCCTACCCAACAGCAACGGCACCATCATCAAGGTGTCAATGTGTTACAATGTAATTATATTAAAACGTCTGCTGGGCTTGTTGAGCTACAGGACCAACTGAACCATGCATTCAACCAGCAGACGCTATTATCCAAAGCAACTTGCTATTCAGAAGGCAAAGACAGCCAGTTCCTGGTGCAACTGGGGCTAAAAGGCTTTGCTCAAGGGCCTGACAGTGTCATCACTCAGCAGAGCCCAGTATTCGCACCTGCAACCTTCTGGCGATAGGCTCTGCGTTCTAACCCGCTGAGGCACACGCTGCCCGGCAAACAGTTCTGAGAATTGTTAATTAAGTGCTGTGTTCAGTGATTTAAATACAAGTTTTTTTAATCTGTGTTCTATTAGTATTGTGTCTTGGAACTTTCAATAGAGCAGTTAGCAACATCTATATTGTGAGTTTCTAGTACTTTGACTGTGCTTATATACAATTCAATTAGTGGTACATTTCTTCCCTCAGTGCTTCAGGGCACAAAAAATCAGTGTAATTAAGATTAGTAGAATCACTCACTGGTACACAGTTTAAATAGCTCGCTTTGGAGACCTCCAGAGTAAAATATGGCTTGCTCGCTTTATTTGCCCTTAAAAAAAATCTCGCACTGGATCAGATTTCCAGCTCTACAGCTGGTCTTTAGATACATCTTAGAGCCCAATCCCGTGGCAGGACCAGCACAAATCTGCACGGCCAAGTAAACCACTGTCTTCCCTGTTGGTTCTGGTGAGGTGATCTCCTCCACAGTTCAGGAGCTGACGAGATACCTTAAGTGGAGGACGTGAAAAGTCTCTGTGGGAACAGGCTTCAGATGGGCCAGAAGGTGCGCAGAGGCCTCCACAGGCAGAGCTGGGTAGACATGCGATTAATAAGCTAGACGGGTAGGTTTAATTCCTCTGCGCTTCGTCATGCTATTTCCCGCAGGAGAGAGAAACAACTTTAAGTTACTCCAGTAAAACTGGAAAATCACACTAATATGAGCAGGTAAACTCAAGGCCTGGCAGATTCTTTTCGTTGTATCACCCCAAGCAGCCACGCCGGCATGCTAATCTTGGCTTCGCCACTCTTTGGGAATGGCAGGGAAATGGGCAGGCGTGCTTTAAGGTCGAAGATGATTAGAGTATGGGGGAAACAAGATGGATGGCCGTCGAGAGGCCCTGCGTTTAAAGTGTCTTTTTCAGACCTTGGCTATGCTCTGCTGCTCCCGCCGCTGTGTGAACAAGAGTGCTGTTCAAGGCTGCAGTGTCTAACACAAGGCATTACTCTTACTGGGTACACTGCACCACCTTCTTAAAAATAGCTGCCAGGCTTTTTGTCATTGTATTTGCAGAAACTGGAATATTTCTTTGTGGTTTTGGGGAAGGCAAATGCAAGAACGTGCGCTGAGTGAAAGAAAACACATTTTGGCAGAGCCAAAGTGCCCATGAGTCCGTACAGTTGGAAGGGAGAAACTCACACATATATCATCTGTCTGGTGAGATTTGGAATGTCCACGATGAAGAATTAGGAGGATGCCGCTAAGAAGGGGGTGGATCTGGGGTGGGTGACTGTTTCTGCTGTCTGGCCCACACAGGCGCCCCCTGAGCTAAATCACACCTGAAATCCAGCAAAACACAGCGGCTTGTGTGAAACGTTCAGTGGTGTGGAAGTGTTAAGAAAAAACGTCCAATGGGAATCAGAGGGTGTTCTCGGGTGACGAATAGGGACACAGGTGTTAGAAATACTAGAATACCTGACCTGACAGGTTTTGGATTAAACTTAAATGTTCACTCCAAGGGTTTTTCATTGCATTGGACCGATGGAATAAAAATAGCATCGTTGAAAAGCAAAAATGTCAGTCAAGGGGTAGCTTTTGCGAAACTGACGGCTATCACCTCAATGGGTAGTTTATACATACATACCAGCTCTTTTTCCGCACCTTGACGTGCCTCCATCAGCATTTTGCAGCTCTGAGGAGGTGAAGACAGGCAGTGTGTGGCCGTTGCGGCGCTTACGCTACACCCCACCAGATGTGCTTCTCGGCGTGTGCTGGCCGCATCGCGCAGGACTACCCGCGGTGCTCCTGAAGAATTCTCATGCACGTTTGGACCAGAAATGCATTTTTCAAATGCTCCCTCAGAATATCAGTAATTTTGTCGCGGCTTGTTTTAGTGCCGCTATGTTTTTCAGCGGAAAAAAATGGTCACCTTTTTTTGTGAGATGTTGGGTGAATCTGATGCTGGCTGGCAGCAGCAGATCGCTCTTGTTTTCGCTTTCTTTCTTCCTTCTCCACTTTCCACCCTGAAGTGCATTTTTTCTTTGGGGTGGAAAACTAGTTAGGACATAGTTTAGATAAGCCAAATTCCAGCTTTCTCGCAGGCATATTTAGATGCAAGACAACCGCAGGCGGGTGGAAAAAAAAAAGACAAAATACCCCTGGGATAAAGCTGGCGAAAAAGATGGATGAGGTATAACATAACTGTCGATTGGTTGCGGGAACCTGGAGCTGTAAGCTGGACCTTCTCACCCTCTGCTTCTTTCTATGTGCCAACGTGGAATGTTCAAATAAACCAAACCACATACTGGATCCCTGAGAAAATCTACATGTGCAAGGTCCAAAAGATGTCTTTCAGTTAAGTGACCTATTTAGGTCCGCACTGACACTATCCAGATAAATGAAACTCACGTAACTATGGATGACAAGTGCAGTCAACGAGGAACTGAAACAGGGCTGAAGATTCGAGCTCAATGAATTGGTTTCTGTTGTGTTAACTTTGACTCCGCCAGCGGCAGAATTACTGTGAGGCTGCAATGAGACAGACGTGGGCAGAGGTGAGAGGGTGTGTCCAGCTGAACAGCATGACAGAGCATCCATCAACGGTGGTGTTTTGTGTGTGTACACTCACTCATCACATTTACAATATCAGCGGCAGCTGGCGGCTAAGAAATATTACATAATAAAAATATTACCCATTGCAATTTTACAATAGTGAATTTTTCTAAAGAAGAGGGAGATTTCTTTATTGACAATAAAATTATAGGTTAGTATAGTATAGTAGAGTATAGTATAGTAGTTATTTCAAAATTTCATAATTTAATCTCAAAAATTGAGGTGGGTTTACTTAGTGTACCTCTATGGACCAACTACCTCTGGTACAAATAAACATACATATATTATTTTTTTCTGGCAGCACTGTCACCCAGAAAGTGAAGGATTTATTGAGTAACATAACACGAGAAAATTCCTGCTAAAGTATTTCAGGAAGAAGCCAGATGCGGGTCAAACTGAACTTGATTTTCCGCACGGCAGCAGCAAATCATCGCAAACAAAAACACTGAGCGGTTGTAAGCTCCAGCAGATCCCTCAAAGAGGGCTGTCTCCTCCCCAGCTTCTGACCAAGGAACAAAAGCAGCTCTCCATTTCCTCCCCATGTCCTGCAGATGGTGGAGTGGTGGCTCTGAGGCTGGGGATCTGTGCTTTTAACTGGAAGGTTGCTGGTTCAAATCCCATGAATGCTAGAGTACCCCTGCCCCATTGGGCCCTTGAGTAAAGGCTCTTAACCTGCAGCTGCTTCATTCTGGGTCTGATGTTAATCTACATCCAGCTCTATAAGAAGGTACTCCAACTTACAGGGAATAACCTGGGGATTAGCACTCCAGCCCCCGGGGGGGGAAACTGACACTGGTCCATTCGGACTAGTGTGGTGCTGAGGTATCACCCATCACATGGCTGCACTCAGGCTCTCATCCCTGAGGTGGTTTGTCATGTGGAGGGTGTGGCGAGGTGCTGTAATCAGTGCTGCTCCTTACCTCTCTCTTGAAGATGCTCTGTGAGAGCAGAACCGTTTCAAGCAAGCAGGTGAAGCAGTCAATCACCCCCTAAACATCCAGCCAAGAAACAAGAGCTGGAATCTTCCAGGCTCTCCTCTCCATCTCACTGAGGAACCTGCAAAAGGCCTTGTGTAGTGGTCACATGACTCGCCCAGTCAATTAATGCATGTTTTCCCATTTTCCATTTGTGTTGAGGGAAGAAAAACAAATAAAAGGCGAGGAAAGACAAATGCGACGAAATACATCATGTGAAAAAAAATGAACAATGTAATTACAACAGGCGCTGGCTTGATGCCAAAATGAAACATTATCGTGAAGCTAAACTTTTGTTTGGCAGCATAGTTTTGAAATTCTAAATATAACATCCATCAGCAGAAATGAATGTTTTGTGTGAAAATGTCCCTGTGAGTACAGAACATGGAAATACATTAATTTCTGCAATGTTCCTTGAGCCTTAAATGGGTCTTTCTCTTTCTACAGTGGTTCCCAGCAGCGGCAGTGATTTTAAGACCCCAGTTTGCAGTACAGTGATGCATCACATTTTAGCATAAGCAGGGATCACTGGGATATTCATTCCTGACCAAAGTCAATCATGCCCGAGTCAGCCTGGGATGGGAATATCCCTACAACACGGCTGATTTGCTAGCCTTTCTTTCCCCGTGAGACAGGTATGAAGCTGCCAGCCAAACAGAATCAGTAATTATTAAATCCAAGAAAACCGTAAACATGGCCAGGACTTGGAAACGAGGTCCAGATTTGAAGAAGTTTGACTTACATCATAAAAAAATGTCTAATACCAAATGCACATTTCTCAACAAAGAACGTTTGACCTTTTCCAGGCTCTGTTTGGAAAATTCTATACAGCATCTTCATCAAATCCATAATGGTGACATCCATCATGGTCAAGTGTGGGTCAGCATCTACCGATTCGAAGCGAACTTGACCGAGTCACATGGTCTTTGAGGGAGGTGTTCTCACCTTCAGCCGCTGAAGGGATGTGATGGAATGATCACTGCGGACAACGTCCCTCCCGCCAGTCACCTTCCTCCGTCACTCTGCACTGGCAGTAGGTCAAGGGCTGTAAAAATAAAAACGAAACACACCGTAATGTTTCCCTTCACCAGGTTGTGTCCATCAACAACAAGTCACCCTTTCCAGCTCCCCGACTGCCTCGGTGCTGAATTCGTATTGGCTCTCAACCTTACACCTTACATGCCTCAATACCTCAACTTAAATAACTGTACAGTGCCTACATTGCAATTGTCTCTATTCACTCTCAGTCTCACAATTTATTAGGCTGTTTTCATATCACCCGAATTTTCACACTTACATGCACCTGTGTGCGTGTATATGAGTTTCACCAGGATTAACTGTATTCCTAATATTCTTGTCAATTTGCTCGGTGAACTAAATGATTCTGATTCTGATTCTGGTGGTGCTTCCTCTGGCTGAAGGTTCAGTATCCAGGCTCTTGGCTGCTCCTTAAGGTTGATCAGCTGAGCTCTTCCATTGAGGAATATAGTTCTCATGATTAACATGACTAGATGTCTCGATGATTTGGGGAAAAAAAAAACGTAAGAGAATAAAATGGCATCCCTGGTGAGGTGTGGAGTGCCCACGTTCGTGTGCAGCCCCTGATTCAGGCTTTCTTTGCTGATAAGAAATGATCTCCTTGCTAACTAACCTCATTCTGCATGTTAACCCTCCACAGACATATAAGCTTTGGAGTGGCTGAGTGTATACAGCAACTTAAAGGGGCTCTATATAGTTATGTATTATATAGCTGTATGTTCATGAAAATGGTCTGCAAATTCTTAAGGGCCCAAGTTCATGCCAAAGGGGAATAAATCTCATCACAGAACGCACTGTTCTGTATTGTGCCTGAAACACCTTGTTGGAATCCCAGCCCTTACTGATCTGACATGATGAGTTCGCCTTGTAATACTCAGTCCTTATTGGCAGTTTGCAATACAGGGGCAGAACATGTAGGGCAAGCTGACCATTAAGCGCCAACCAGAGCACACTGAGGGCAGAACTCACTGTTTCCGACAGAGTTACAGACTCTGAGTAAATAGGGACAGTATGAGAAGAATAATGTGTTTTTTCAACACTTAAGCATGTAAATTTATTCTAGGGGACCTCAAAAATAAAATTATGAACAGTGGAAATGAGAATAACAGGGCCTTTTAACACATTCTGATTCTGTCCCACGTTAGACGAAAAAAAAAAACATTAAAAAATGTTTATTTCCTTTATATTTCATGAAAAATCCTGAAGTAATTGGATGGGATACTATCTTTTACAGTGTTTCGTGGAGGAGCTATAATTACAGTCAGACAGATGAGTCACTGCTTAGATACACAACCACACTCAGCAATACACAACCACACTCAGCTGTTGCTCTGATATCGGCTTGCAGGTATACTTTACCCGTTTGGGTCGGGGACGTCTCTCTTGGAAAAGAAGCCGAATGCATGGTGATTACCGTCTGTCAGCGAGAGCTGAGGTAACTGTGGCCAAACTATCAATTATGGCTGGGTCTGTTTGCATTGCAGGGCCTGCACTGATTGCATCTTTATTTACTGTCAGCAGAAACACTCTGCTGTATTATTTTCCTGTTCTGGATGGAAGGGGAAGGAAAAAGACATTCTCATTCTTTATTTTTAAATCAGATGTTCTTTGGAAGGGGTGATGGATAGTTTATCTGATTTTTGTGATGAAATAAGATGCAGTAATACCTTTACAAATGCAGTATGTAACAAAGGGCCCATTTCAGTAGACAGCATTTCATCAGCAACGTTTCCAGAGCCCCGCCCACATTCCACAGTTCAGTCTCACAAGCAGACGTGCATTAATACACTTACAAACATCAGCCCATATTTGGTCGCTCATACACAGACAAAAAAGGGAGGTGAGATATATTTTTAAATTGAATTTCTTCTTGTGGGGACCGAAAAAGTAAAAATAACAGGTTTTTTTTTTTATCACATTGAGAGGACACACAATGTACACACAATGGACACACACACACACACACCTAAATGGCTGTTGGATGTAATGAAATGGAAAAGCCTCTTGAGGGCAGTGTTTCTTTCACAGTGCTGGTGAGGGCAAAGGTCACAGACAGGGGTCTCTGAATGGGTCACGCAAAAGGAGAGATCCCTTTCACCTTGACAGTGGAGAGAGCAAGGGATTATGGTTGAACACATGTGGACTCGAAAAATGGCCCCAGCATTTCCGCACCGTAGCCCTTACCTCACTCCCCATGCCGCATGACTGCGTCGTCTCGCAACTTTCGATGCCATCCTGCAGCCGAATCAGCGCAAAATAAAAGCTGAAAAATCGGATTAGTTTTTTCCCTCCATCTTTCTGCTACCTTGCAGTGTCATACTATCCTGCATGCAGGTGCCGGGCTTGCATGTCCAGCAGAACCTGAGCTCTGGCCATGGAACAGACCCAACAACTGAGAAAAGTCCAAACAAGACCAGAATACTTCAAGTGGAAAATATTCCAGCCCATAGTACCATCTGCTTTCACTTTAGAGCTCAGTCCCCCCCCTACATAAAGATCCCTCCTTTGTGCCTCTCTTGTCCAACCCCCAACCACCCTCCCATTATGCTTTTATTCCTTGAAGTACATTACCGCCAGTGGCCTCAGACAAGCGTGTGTACGCCTTCCTCCACCCCCCCCGCTCATCCTGAATAAAACTCTCCCCTCCTAACTGGCGGCTCGGTCTCTCTGGCGAGATTCATTATGGTGTGTTTACCTCGTTGTGTGCTTTTCGTTCTGGAATGCTTCCCATAGATGGGACGGTTCGTCCGAAAGAGGAGATCATCACCGTCTGTTCTTCTTGATTTCCTGTAGGGTTTACCCTAATTTCTGGGATGGCTCTTGCATTACAGGTGGCTCCCAAGGAGGGGGGGGGGTTGATTCCTCCCTTCTTGGCGTACACTACCCTTGTGACTGTGGCCCATTTTATCAAATGACGTGGCGCATGGTGTAAGGATGAGTTTCACCAACAAAAACATGCACCGTAGACCTTCTTATTCTGGCTACATTTCTTCTACTTTCTCAATGCATCACAATCCAACATCTGAAGTGAGTGTGTGTGTGTGTGTGTGTGTGTGTGTGTGTCTGTCTGTCTGTGTGTGTGCCTATGTGTGTCTATCAGCTTGTGCCTCTGTGTGCATTTTCCAAGGGCCGCGTTCCCCGCTTGGAGTGTATCTTGGCAGCTGGTGCCAGCACAATGTTGTTCTTGACTTCCAGGGCAGCCATTTCTGTTTAAGAGTTCAAAAACATCGGGGAAACCTGCTGGTGGAGCAACATTTGCTACCTTGACCTCATAAATCAGGGAATAAAATCTAGAATGCGCTGAGAGACAGTTGCCAAGTTGCCAGACATACTTTCCCCATTATGTTTTTTAAGACCTGTAAGCGATCAGCCTTTGTTTCTGACCTCTGCTTTCCCCCCTTGGTATAATTCACCTGGGCTTTGGTTTTAATTGACAGGCAGAGTCAATTCGGTCTCCGTCATATGTCCCGGTCTGGGTTCCCGTATCTAATACGGTTAGTGCTGGATTCTCAGCAAACGAGGTTCATCTGTAACAGCTTAAGACCTACCAAACTTCTTGCTTTTTTAAATGAATTTTTGAATTTGTAATTAAAATCAATAGAGTACAATTTCGTGTAAAAGCACAGTTAAAATGTCACTAAATAATTGATGTGTTGGTTGACTTCTTGATGCTCAAATTTGGACATCAGCCTATCAAAGGAGAACAGGGTCAAAGTGCTACAGCACCAACACAAGGAACTGATTGGGTAATATGTCGCTCGTCGTGTTTGCCACGCACTGCGGTTGGTTGCTCTTGCAGACATGTGAAAGGTTTATTACCAAGAACACCATCCAAGCATAGGGGTTCAAAGATCACACCTTTCACTCCTTCTCTGGGTCGACGCTTACCTCCTGTGGCTGTGCAAGGTCACACCACTCTAAGCAGAAGATTAAATCCCCAGCCTCAGTATTGATCCATACCATCCATTGATCCTTCTGGAGTGGAACCTCTGGTGGTCTCCTGAGAGCCAGTGCAGCCACATGATCACAATTCCTGCTCTGTATTCTCCACCGGCAAAGCACATTTGAGGTCGTCCTGACCAGGTTACGGAAGGTAGTGGACGCTACGGTTCATTTTCTGGCGGAAGAGGGAGAGTAGAAGGGTCATCTAGGCCAGTGCTTCTCAAACCAGTCCCCGGGGAGCCCGCGGTCCAGGTTTTTGCCTCTTCCTAATTTTCCGACAGCTGGGAGGGAGTATGACATCTGAGGGTCCTTCAGGGCTGGTTTGAGCAACACTGATCTAGGCTTAAATTCAACATGCTGAATGCTAGAAATGCAATATGGGGGGGGGGGTGATGATGTGGTGGCATCAGGTGGCTGAAGTAGAACCCAGTTATGTCACATAAAACTGAGGCCCAAGATTTAAATCTGTAGGCAGGGTTTGAATCCCCACTCCGCCCCCCACAAGTTTGCTAACTGATAAACATCAAGCCTGACCACTACCTCTGAACTTTCCCCAAATGATTCTCATATCTTTGTTTGATATGAAGTTTCAGACGCAGTAAGTTTTATTTAAGTAAGTTTAGACGCATATTGCTCAAGTAAGTTTTCCTCGAGCAATATGGAGCCCAAATTGGACTTTTTATTCATGAGGTAAGTCCATCCATTATGCGTATTCATCAGGCTAGCAGTGACTAACCAGTTATACCCAGATGCACCATATAAATTAAAGTTGAAAAAATATATAGGCTGTAACCAGGAGGGGAGTCCATGAATCTTTTTCTGGTTACTGGCCTGCTGAGACGTGACTGTCCAGCTGAGGTCTGGGTGATTCACTGGGATGTCAACGGCAGCTTGGCACATTAGCTCGAGCCGTCGCAGCCTCCTGGCCTTTCAGAAAACCGCCACTGAAGACAATGACAGAGAAGCGCAGAGACAGAGAGTCATCTTTCGCAATCACACTGTTTGTAAAAGGGAGCCTTGTTTGGCAGCCTTGAAAGAGAAACCATAATTGTTCCCAGGCTTGTCACCAAAGCCTTCACTAGCCCTTCAGAAAATAACTTACGCTGTGTCATAAAAGACAAAACTGTTACTCTCATTACTTTCCTTTTTTTGTTGTAATTTTATTTCCTCCTAAAAACCACCTTTTCAAAAGCATGAAATGTCTTTTGGAAGTACCCAACACCATTTTTATGGGAGGAAAGGGAGGGAAGGGAATATATATCAGCGTCGGAACCGTTTGGTTCTCCCCCCCCGTTTTACTCTTCTGAAATTCACTGCC
>JABFEB020000038.1:15202182-15212675 GCA_019775895.2 Stomatorhinus ivindoensis | reverse complement strand
TAGTTTGCCCCCCCCCCCCCCTTAAGAACAGTGATGACCATTTCACTACCCATGCAATGGAGGTGGTTCGGGGCCTTTAAGCTACTACCTGTTCTGTCCATGGCTACGCTATGTGTGGTTCTGATGTGCTGTAGGAACCTCCTAAAAGGCTCCTTCCCTATCCCATGATTCCTTGCAGCTACAAGGAGCGGCTCCACAGCATGGTCCTCAAGGAGGAGTTCTCTCCGATGATGGAGGAGATAAAGGAGGCCATCACCGTCATGACGACGGCTGCCAACGGTAAGGCGCGATAAGGAGCGATCACGCTCGTACCCAACGGTGACGTCGGCGTCCCTGGCCGCCCGCGTGCCTCCCGTATCCGTATCCATACGTCGGCCCGTTTTCACACAGGGTTGCCTTCTTGCTGGGGTTGGGGGGGGGGGCGTGCACTGCATTGCTGACCGCTGCATCTTCTCTCCAGAGCTGCTGAACTGTGACGACCTGCACTCAGTCATCCGGCTGGTACTGAAAGCCGGCAACTACATGAACGCTGTAAGTTAGTACGCTGGTGAGGTGTCCGCTTCCACTGTGGCCAGTGATGTGTCCGCTTCCACTGTGGCCCGTGAGGTGCACGGCTTAGCAGACTGCTTGAGTGGGACTTGACGCCTACCTCGATCTACGTCCTTTTGTTAGGGTCTTCGATGCACGAATGTGAAACTCCAGCAGTCGAGCCCTTGTGTATTGATTTGTCAGAAGCCTCTTCATGATCATGATGGTTGAGTGCTGTTCCCCACCCCAGGGCGGCTATGCTGGCAGTGCTATTGGCTTTCGGATGTCCTCCCTGCTGAAGCTGGTAGACACCAAGGCCAACAAGCCAGGCATGAACCTCATGCACTACGTGGCCATGGTAAGGACTGGGGACCCATTCTCCCGCTGTCAGTGACAAAGGGCTGTACGTGGTCTCCGTGCCACGTTCTTATTGGTCATGAGAACACACGGGTGCTTTTAAAATATTTATTTATTTATTTTTGGGAAAAATTCACAATAGATTCTTGTTTTGTCGTTTAATCCCTCTATCTTTTTTTTTATTATTTGGTGTAGAATAGTTGACATCACCTTTTTTTAGTAAAACTATTTGCTGCTGTTTTTTTCATTAAAAAAAAAATAATAATTAAACCATTTCCCATGAGATCAATAACATAAGACTAGATTTTTTTTTTTAATTTCAACTTTATTTCATATAACCCATAGTATATTTTTACTATATATTTTTTTACTTGATTATACAGTTTGATTCTCCAAACTCATTGAAGTCATTATGTAACCATTATGCTTTGTGAGAATGACCCTCTTGTTCTCTGTCCTTTTCCCTCGTTCCCAGCAAGCACAGGAGATAGACACTGCTTTGCTGAAGTTCCCAGAGCAGCTTCCACACATCAGAGCTGCAGCCAGGTATGGGGCGTCCTGAAGGCCTTGGGTATGTCTCTGGGCGGGACTCGTGTGGATGGACTAAAGTGGCTGCTGCATGTGACTTCCCTGCACAGGATCAATAAGCAGGAAGTGGAGATGGACTTCCAGAGGGAGGTGGAGAATGTTCTGGAAGCGAGGGCGAACGCCAGCAAGCACCAGGAACTGCAAATGCAGATGGAGAGCTTTTTCATGGTGAGGGGGCATGCAACGTGTGGACTTCCGTCACGACTCGATCAACTTTTGGTGTTTAGGGTATTATGCAAATCAGCATGCTTATAATGGAGGGGGGGGGGCTTTTTCTCCATTGTGAGACTGAAAATTTATTCCAGGTGTGCGATTTGATGATATTAGATTAAATGTTCACAGTCTGCCTTTGCGGAGAGAGCGTTAGTACGTACACCGAGGCGCGATACTATCAGTTTGCGGTTGTATGGCCCGTACGCACATCTCGCGCTGTAGCCAAATCCATGTCGGTGGTGCTTCGGATTTCTGCCCCCCCAAAATGCAGCACGTTCCCAATTAGCCAGCGTGGGCCTCATGGTCCCTACAGAGAATTTGACATTGGTAATATGTAACTTGTTTGGATTTTCCACAAGTGACACAGAGCAAACAGTCTTTTGCAAAATTTGCAAAGATAAGGTTCGCATGTCAGATGGCAGCACAACGACCCGTTAACTACCTCCGAAGTCTATGCTGAGTGTATTTATTCTTTTTTTTTTTTTTTTACCTTATTGTTCTTAATGCTTTTTGTGAGACATACTTTTGATTAAATGTCCAGTTTGGGATTTTTTTGCACTTGAATAATCATTCAATATTTCGCCTGCATGCAAATATACAACAGCAGTCCAATGAAAATGTCGTAATGATGTCATCTTGACCGCACCCCCCCATTTGCCTTCAGGAAGCAGAGTCCCAGGTGGCTGAGGTAGAGTCGTCCTTCCAGACCCTGAGCTCAGTCAGTCATGTGGTGGCAGAGTACTTCTGTGAAGACCCCAGCCTCTTCAAGCTGGACGAGTGCTGCTTCATCTTCCACTCCTTCTGTGAGAAGTTCACACGGTCTCTGCAGGTAAGGCTGTGCCCCGTTTGGCCAGCAGAGGGCGCTGTTCTGCAAAGGGTTGCTAGTACTGGAAGAGCAAGGTCATGCTCCACCGAACTAAACTTTCATGTTGCATTTTATCTAGTTTTAATGGAGGTCCACTGGTTAGGATCGTGGTGGCCAAGTGAAGGAAGCTGACTATTGGATTCCCTTCCTTCCATGCAGGAGAACCGTGAACGTGAGGAAGCTGAGGAACGGAGGCGACAGCAGGAAAGACAGCGCAGCATGGCCAAGCGGCGCTCCACGGCCACCTGCTCCAGGATGGAGCGTGACATGGAAGGTGTGGCTCTGGAGAGTCTCCTGCACACCTACCTGACCGGCCACTGCACTCGGCGGAAAGGGGGCCGGACCGAGGATCTCGGGAACGCGGGTAGCCCCGAGCGAGGGGAACCACGGCTGAGCAGCTGGTCTTCCATGCAGGATGTGCGATCCGGCGTGCCCCGGGAGGGCTTGCCCTCCATCAACGACACACCCACCCCTAAAGCCCGCAAGTCGAGGAGCCAGGCTTTGCTCACCAAGTGGAACAGTTGCAGCTCTCGGCTGGAGAAGCGTGGCCAGCTCTCATTGGAGGAGGAAGATGAGGTGGACGCAGAAGTAGTAGAGGAGGTGCCAAGGACGCCGGAGGCCTCCGGAGAGGTGCTAGCGTACCGGATGCGTTGGGGCAGCCTGCTTCCCGGGGAATCCCCCCTCCAGGCGTCATGGTCAACCGGCGGAACAGCCACTTCGCCAGCCAGTCGCACTCCTCAGGACGAAGGCAGTCCCCGGACCATCCTGAGCCTGTCGCCCACGACAACTCCCAAGTCCACCCGCCGTCACACCATCTCCATGCCCCTCTCGGCATCTTGGTGCGAGCTGCACTCTGCACCCTCGACTCCCATCCAGGCCACGCCCCCTCCAGCCGAAGCCACGCCCCCTCCAGCCGAAGCCACACCCCCTCCCCTGGACCCGGCGGCAAAAATGAAGCCTTTGGACAGCTTTCTGTTCTCCCCTGTCGCAGGAGAGGCTTCCATACCCACGGCGCTCTCGTTATTCGGTGACCACGAGCCGGGGGGGGCTGGTCAGGGCCTGGGGATTGCCTCAGGTCACCAGGAGGACGGTGGGGTCACGGAGCCTGTCCCCAGTTTCCGTCTGGGTCACCTGTTCCAGCGGCGGCAGAAACCCACAGCAGCTAAGTCGGAGAGGCAGGACGGCTCCTTTGTGTCCTTCTTCAAGCGCCTCGGTGAGCGAGGTGGTCGCCACGGCGATGATGAGATGGAGGTAATAGTCAGGGACTCCTGAGGAAACTGGTTAATTCGTGGGGCTTTGGAATAATTTTTATTTATTCTTAAAGACTACAGTTTTAAGTCTTTATTTTTCCTAAAATGCAAAGAATAGCTTCTTGTGACCTGTAACAGTTTTAATAAAAACTGAGGGCAGGGTTGCGCCCAGAGACGATGCCGTCATTCTGTCCATCCGTAGGTTGCCTGGCACATGGCTCCTGCATGCTGACTTTATGGTTTCATACGTCGACATCATACTTTTTATTTTTGTTTTTTTTTCTGAACCTACCGCCAAACAGAGGTTCCTTTCTGGATTCCTGGAACTGTCCAGCTGAACTGCTCACCGGAACCATTCTGTTTGTGAACATAGTTATATTTAAAGAGGTATGGTGTATTTTTTATATATACATAAAAATAAAGTGTGGAGTTTCCACCGTCTTCTGTCCTGATTCTCATTTCTCTCAGCCAGAGGGATGGATGGATGGATGTAAGGAAAAAACCTAAATGGGGAGGAGAGAATGATTTCTAAGAGTGTTCTCTAAAACACTGATTCAAATCTGAATCCTTGGAGACCCCAGACAGTCTGCATTGTTGCTTCCACACACTTGTGCAGGGAAAAGGGGAGGAAAAATGTAGACTGGCCCAGACTCCCTGTAGACTGGGTCCAGGGAAAATAATCCCAGACATTTGTTTCTGCTAGCTGATCATGGTAACAATTAACAGATAAAGATTTTCTTGTCTTGCTGCTTTCTCAACCCTGCCTGTGTTCTTGATTAGTTGGGAGCTGAAACCTCTCAGCTATTTCATGGTCCCTGTGGACTGGGTTGAGAAACACTGTCAGATTATTAATTCCCAAACTTTTTTTGCCCACAACACCCAAAATGAGGGCCAGAGACTCACCATCCCAATTTTGCTGACAGGTGGGGTGTAACTTTTGGAATGTCATGGAGAATGCAAAAATAATCTACACGTAATTTGAAGTAAACTGATAACACTTTCGTAATGTTGGAAATGTATGCTTTTTAAAAAAAAAAAAACAAAATGGTAAGTGAGTTCTTGAAAGAAAACAAGTAGACATGACCTTATTTCCCCCCCCCTCCCTTATGCCCCCCCGCCCTTGCTCTGATGCATTCTGTGGTCGGATTACCCTGTGCCCAGGTACTCCACCTGTTGGGCGATAAGGAGTTAACCTGACCGATGTGAGGGTCCTGACGGGCCTGTTTCATTCTCTCTCCTTGCCTCATCCATTATTTGCGATCCAAGGGCTACCAAAGCCGGCGCCCTGTCCCCTGGGCTGCCGGCGAGAGCGGAAAAAAGATGGCGCTTTTCTCCCGGTCGCCATGGAAGCAGTGTTTATTTACAGCCCTGATCTCATTCGGCCAGTGTGGCGGTGAAATAATACCCTCTAGAACAAACGGTAGAACATAACCCAACCCTCCACCACTAAATCTAACGGCCGTGGTGCTGTTCCTGGCAGAGGGAAAATCCCACCCCCAGAAGGACTCCCTCACCAATCTGGAGTAACATCAGTAGAGTTCAGGTGCTGCTCTCCAAATCCCCATCACATGCTACAAACCTAGATTGGTACACAGCGAGGCTCAGGATTCAGAGCTGAAGGCAGATTGAACACTTCTATTCGGGGTGTCCCTCTTAACAAGGAAGCACCGCTTCAGCAGTCAGATTCTGCTTCTTTTATTCATCAGTGCTAGTCAATGAACGGGGAACTGTGAGGAAATGGCACGTTGTAGTTTGGTCCAGCACCTTGGGGGTTAACACCGCGGACCTCTGGTTACAGTTACAAGCTCAGGGGGAAAGACCTTGTTAGAGAGGGAAGGAGAGAAGCGCGAAAAGAGGAGGAACCGTATCTCTGATGGAGGAAGGGAAACAAAAAGTACGTGTTTGGGGAGAGAGGAAGGGAGGGTGAATGATGGGCTTCTAAAGGCAACTTGAGTGTCTTCGGGGTTTAAAAGACGACTGGGTTCCTACGGTGGGCGAAGGATCTCCAGCAATCAGAAACACAGAGGTCTCCCTGAAATACCTCAGAGGTAAACTGGCAACGTGGAGAGCTTAAATGGAAGGAAAAGTAAAGGTTTCTTATGTAAATAGCCTAATTGCAGTGAATGGTAGATGACAGATGACAACAAAATGCGCAGATGTAGAAGGATTTTAAAAAGCAGTTTATATTCGTGGGGTATAAAATGACAGACTAAAAGCACAATGTCTTTGCGGTGGTTTACCCTTAACGTGTCATAATAGAAACGAATAAGAGGGAACAATGCATAGGTCACTTTCATTGCCAGTTTTGGCAACTTTGGTCATCTGTTTTGCGTGACATTTTCAATTCGAGTCTGGACACACATGCACTCGCGTTTACATGTATGTAACTGTTTTATTATCTTGAAAATAGTGTGTAGGGTTTGCAAACTACCCCAACGCTTTTGATGTAACTCATTTTAGATTTATGCCTTTAACATTGATTTTCCGTTAGATTTCATGCGTTAGCGTGAGTGTTACGCCAGATGCGTGCGAGCGCTTTGCTCAGCCTGGTGAGTTCGGGGTTTATCGTGACACTCCGGGTGTATAAATACCGCGGTCGGAGCCAGTATAATGTCGCCTGTATGAGGTTTGTTGGAAAGATATATAGCATGTATATCTGACTTCTTCGCAAACTTATAATTACTTTCAGGAAAGCTCAAACCACAGTTAGGGTCACTCAAAACCCCCCAGGACATCCCAGCTGAAGACAATATAGACCTCATGAACTGATTTTAAGACGACCAGCACGCTGTACTAATGCTGCTAACTCAGGTGATTGGGGGTCTGTTTCAATATCAGGGGTGTCAACCTGGTCAGCTGGCTTCCAGTGAGATTTTCTATGTGCACGCAATTACATGTAAGAAAGTTATATTGTAAATAGTCTGTAGGATGTGCAAACTACCCCAACATTTTTGACGTAACTAATTTTAGGTTTATAATGGAATAATAGCGAGCGGGAGAGTCTGAAAACTAGTTGGCAACCCCGTAGCTGACATTTGTATCCCAGACTCGCAGACCAATTTAGCTGCCAAAAACCAATTTGAATTCAGCAAATTCTCCGGGCGAGCAATACCTGGATTACACGGTTTCGTAGTTTTTAATTATCCAACGTAATTATTCGATTTCTTACTGCGAATGGGAGTCTCACATGACGCAGTTTAGTCCGTTCCAGCAATTAGAAGCTTTGTTATTTTATTTAAATAGTATAGCAATAATCTACAAAATAAAACTACATACTGCTATATAATTTTGCCTGTCCAAATTAATCAAGTTACGTACTCTAAGTGCAGCGTCTATTTACAAACCATTAAAAATAGTTTGGGACAATTATAGCAGGGTTAAAATGAATTTTACAAACGAAAGGAAAGTATGAGTTAAATATGTATGGAAGCTTAAGCTCACTGTCGAGAAATACTACTAAATCTTTTCGCTAGGTGGCGCGCCATCAACAGGAAAGAATGTTAATTAAATTCCTTGCACTAGAAATAAACCGAATTAACGCCACTAACGTGTGACATGTGTTTTTCGGGGATCTTTGCATTTCCCTATTGAAGTTTTCAGGAATTCGTACTATTCACATGTTCTGTCATGCTCTGTTACCCGCTATCGGAGTCCGGTTAATATAACACATATGATCAATACAGTGATTAATAAAGGTCATTGATGAAAAAGTGTGCACACCTCTGCAAATATTAACTCTTGAAACGATAACTGATTGGCGTTTTAATCTATTTGAGTGTGGATTTGACCTGCCATGCTCTGTATAAAAACACAAAGACGAATATCGTTACCTGCCGTTTACAATAGAATTCGGTTCAAGCGCAGTACGGTGTGTGTGTGTGTGCGTGTGTGTGTGTATTTTTTAAAGAAAGGACACTACCAGTCCCCGTGTCACAAAGCTGGATTTTTGGGTCAACAGGGTAATTTGTAATTAAGGTCGCCTGTGCTAAATGTAAATGAACAGAGATAAAGCCCATTTATAATGTGGTCCCTTAAGTGTATAATATTACACAGACACACAGACACACGTCTAAATGCTGAAAAAATTTAAAAACCTTGTTTTGTTTAGGTGAGACCCAACTTCAAGCAAAGGATTCCTGCCTTTGAGTGAAACTCTAAAACAGTCAAAATGATGTGGTAAGTTCCAGCGCCTTGCAGTTCCTGGGATGGCCTGTAGGGTTCCCATCAGCTTGTAATAGACGGGGTTTGAAGATCTCCCTGACCGTCTAAAAACGAAATGCATTTTTAATTGTTTTAATTTCTTAATCTTGTATTTAAACATTTTTGTTTCGTTTACCACCTTGAAATAACAATAAACAGTCTAGGGATCAAATATTTTGGTGGTTGTGATCTTGTATGATGCAGCAGTGTTAATATACAGAACCAGTATTTAAACAACCATATACATGCAAGAGCTGTGAAAGCTAGTTGAGTGCCAGGCAGTCCTAGCAGCTTTGGTCACATGTTTATACTAAGAATCTAAATCATTTTACAAATGACTAAAATTATAACTGACTTGTGTGCCCTGCGATCTGTTGATACCCTGTCCTGCGTTGTTAACTGCCTTGTGCCTGTAACCTCCGGGATAGACTCCTGTCACCCTGAATAGGACAAGTGGTTTCAGAGAATTGATGGATGGATGACTTGTTTTGGGAACGCACCTTTTTAAAAGCTTGCAGAAGAACTCGTATGCTTCTGGGCCAGCATTTCTTTCCCTCAAAAGAGCCAAATATTCTTCAGTGCTCAACAAGCTGAAGTGTTGTGATAGAAATGAAAATTGATAAATAAAGATTATTGTCTTGAGCAAAGAGAAGGGAGATAGATGCAGATCCGGAGTGTTTATTGTTCCGCGCCGCTGACTGAATCTGTTTGTCAGGTTCCTCTCACAGTAGTACCATTGAAATGGATTTATAAGGGTCACTGTGTCACTGTAGAGTTCATGCACTGGCGCCATCTTAAAGTCAGGAGGAATCGTACCTCTTCAAAGTGTGTCACTGATCTGTGACCGTGTCACTCACTGATCATGACAATATGTAGTATTTCATGCTAACATTTAACAGAGGCCTTGGCTGTCGCCACCATATACAGCTTTGGAAAAAATTAAGAGACCACTCTCACTTTAGGAAAAAAATATCACATTTTTAAATCCTGGTTTAATCCTCTGCTGGCAGACGGCGATACTGTTCTACAGGCTGCTTCCAGGCTCAGTGTCTGTAAGAAATAGAGTGAAGCAGGAGACACCTGAAGATCAATCAAAAACCAGCCAGGTTTAGGGCAGAAGTGACTTTCTAATGGCAGAAATGACCATTAACTTACCTGACAGTTTCTCATGAATCATAGGATGACGTCAAGTGAGCGATGCAAAACATTAAGTGCAGGTGTGGACTGTAGGACAGTTCATATCAGGCTCCTAGAAGCAGGACTGAAGTCCCATAAAGCAAGGAAGAAGCCCTTCATTAATGAGAAGCAGGGAAGAGCCAGGCTGGAGTTTGCAAAAAATGCATATTTTATACAGATACATACCCATAAATAGAGAAATGAGTGAAACTGAGAAATTCTACTGTGGTCTCTTAGCTTTTTCCAGAGCTGTGTAAAATGAAAAGGAGGAATTTCCCTGCCTTTGAGAAGGAGAACTGTGTAGCGGTATATAAAAGATGGGTCTTCGCAGCTCGTAGAGGCCAGTGGGACAGTTGCTTTTCTCTGGCTGTTTTTAAGACTTTAGCCATTGGGGGGGGGTGAACCAGTTAGTCAGGTTTGCTGAATTAGAAGCAAAAGCACAGCTGCCCAGTAGCTGTGATAGATGCTGAGCTTGTAATGACAGTGCTGTGAATGAAGGAGAGTATGGGGGGTTTGCGGCCCAGGAGGATCCTTCCTGTATGGTGGGGGGGGAGTGTGACCCAGGAGGATCCTTTCTTTTCTAGTAAAGTCTAGTAAATTCCTCCTTCTGATAAAGTACGTGGCAATGGTAAGCAAGGTCTGTGCTAAAGGCTGATGTCAAATGCTAAATACTGTCATGATGTTAGCGATGGACCTTCAGCCTGGTCAAGGAACCTGAAGAATATACTTCACTTTGAACGGGCATGCTGGGTAATGAGTACTCAGCCGCTGTGTTGTGGGTCCAAGGGACCTGAGGGTCATGGAGCACCGGGTCCTTGAGAGAGATGACGAACCGATGAGATTGACCAGGTGGTGGAGCTGAGAAGGTGGGTGGCACGGATCAGACGGGCTCTGCGGTCTCCATGACAACCTCATCCTCCTGCAAAATCTAGAGATGACGTCTCAGCCGCACCCCTATCCCCGTTCATCTGCGTGATTATTCTTCTGACCCACCTCCCACCATAACGCCACCCCCTTTTCCACTCCCATGTATCTCTCACTTTTTCTCTGCACATCCCCACCATTGGCTGAATTAATAATGAATAAAACAGAAATGCAGTGGGCAGAGAAGCAGGAAGGCTGTGGATGCACTGGCAGTTGTTCACTGCTCTCTTCTCTTTCCCCTTTTTGCGGCAGGCTATTTTTAGTCTTTCTTAAAGCCTGATCTCCGCTGGAACGCTCCTGTACTACATACTCTGCTCACACGCTCCATGTCCTGCCTGTTCAGATCTGCTCAAATCCCAGCTGGACCCTTTAGTTGATTTGCCTCCTTGGGG
>JABFEB020000038.1:15166863-15186076 GCA_019775895.2 Stomatorhinus ivindoensis | reverse complement strand
TATTTAATCTTACAACAACAGGCTGGGTTTTGGGTCACCAGAGCAATGTAGATCCCATGGAAACCACCAGCATGATTATTATCATTATCTTTGCTCTCATTATTATTATAAATCGGGGATAACAAATTCCTTACATTCCACACTTGCCCTGCGGTGCCCGAAAAAGCTGCCCCCCCCCACAGGAATTCTCTTGTTTGAGATGGACCTCATCACTGCATGTTTCTGGAAATGAGCTGTTCTGGTCTGGGCAGCGAGTCAAAAGAATGGGCTGGCGTGGGGGGGGGGGGGGAGGAGTGCCCTGCATATACGCTCGTAGTTGCTTTTGTTAGAGTGGCTTCAGTACTATTTAATATTGAAAAGTCTTTTTTCCACAATAAATGGCTTTATGAGCTTGCCTTATTCACACTGTTACCGGCCCTCAGGTGCTTTCGAGGCACACGTCACCTCTCGCCAGCTTACCTGTGAGCGCAGGGGCCTCGCAAATCAAAAGATCTGTTTGCATCGAGCCGTTTGCCTCTGATCTGGACCATTCAGATCGACGTGCCCTGGTCGCCGATTTAACAGAGAGCTCCAGTCTAAGCTGTACACATCTCTGCCAGACAAACATTAAATACTAGGAAAAAAATTAATTAAAACGACACATAAGCTTAGGCTGAAGTAATTTAATTTAAAAGGACGCTGAAACACCGGCCTTATTCATTTCAATAACTTATTATACATACAGGTGATTAAACAAGAGGATTTGTTGCTTTGTTTCATTCTTAAGAAATAACATTTTAAAACAGAATGACAAACTTTTGGTAAAAACTTTTCGTTTAAAGTTTAACTGCTTAGTTGTACTTGATTTACAAATGCTTACAGTTTTATGTAGATTTACGAGACTTAATTAAAGTGAAATTGTCATAGGAGGTACTGCATGCAACATTTAAAACACGAAGCATTTATCTGGTGTCATCCAGATCTAATTAAAACTGGAAATTTATAAAGATGGAATTTTGGCAAATCAGTGTGTTTATCAGCACCATTTACAGGTATACCTCATGTTTGCATTCTGTTGCATTTGAGATAAATGTTTACTGTTTAAATTCTATATTATGATATTCAATATAAGACAGAGTTCTTTATTGATTGATTATCGATTCAAATTTCTCAGTTTCAACATGAACCTTTGAACCTAAGAAACAATACAGTGCAGTTGAGATTCACACACCGTGAAAAATTAAATAATTTAATTTGAATTAAATCTGAATTACTGAAGTTCAGAATCACAATCTGTTTCATTGTTATTTATATTTAAGCTTAAATGATTTTGAAGCCTTTTTTAAAAAAAAAATGTAGCTTGTTCATATCAAGCCCTGCTATACCAATATAACACTATCTAATAGTAAGAAATGGCAAAATATTAATTACAAATATTAAAAATGACAAAATATTAACAATCTAAAATGAATGCTCCCAGGATAACATTTGAGGATTAAGGATTATCATGCCGTTCGACTTGAATCCTGCAGTAGATATAGTGTGGGATCCACAAAGGACATGGGGGGGTCATGCGGCTCGGCAGGTCAGGACTCAGTAAAGCTCAGCGTCTAGAAGGCGGTGGGCTCCAATCCCGTGACCAGTGGCGTAATCCTAGCACTGCTGAGCCCCTGAGCACGGCCTTTAACCCGAACTGCTTCAGTGTTGCATGCTGACTGAAAAAGTAGCTTTTGCGTCTGCATCTGTGATAGGATCTGTAAAACGCTAGAGGACTGCAATGTGCTTCCATTCCTGTATGTGCAGCAACGGAAAATGAATAAAGTATTTTATCATGACCCTGTTTTGTAGACTCGATATAATTGCTTTGTCAATTCTGTTTTCTTTTTCTGGAACGTTCACATCAATAGTGTTTCTCAGCCGAACCCCTGGTGTAAGTTTTTCCCTCTTTGCAGAGCACTTCTGCTGCTGTGCCGTATCACCATGACAATTTTTTTTTTCCTGGAACGTTCTAAAGCTACATATTTCGGGTGCGGATTCCGGAACAGCACTAATTCGGGGGAAGTCCAGCAATAGACTAGCCAAGGGAACACGGCGAAAGAGCCTGTCTGTCCACCCGGATTACCTGCCTGTCGAACCAGAAGACCCGACAGAGAGTACCCATCTGTCAGCCCCGAGTGACTCTCTGCCCAGGATGCCAGTCCGCTATCCCAGCATCCCCGTTGGCGTAGCTACACTAGGGCCAGCCGCACTCTGCGAGCCTGTGAAGGCTCGCGGTTAAAAGCAGCAGTCTGAGAGGTAATGAACGGATAACAGGTCCCGGAGGAAACAGGGACGACCCCAGCCCTGCTGATGCAGCACAGCGGTGGGCGGCCCCGGAGGGGGTAGGGGGGGACTTTCTAAATCAATATCCATCCTCCCCCCCCCCTGCCCATATGCTTCAGTTTAGGAGCACTGCCCTGGCAGCAAAAAGGCTGCCTGACTGGCCGACTCACTGACAGGCAGACAGCGGGGTCCGCGGGGTCCCCGCCTGGGTCTATACTGCACACCGGCAGATCTGCCTCAGCAACTCGCTATTAGCCGTGCAGCTTAAGAGCCTATAAAAGATTGGCTGTGCAAGAGGCCTTTTTTTGGCGTGTCCTTAAATGCCCTCCTGTCCCACTTGCTCCATCTAATCTCTCTCGCTCCCTCCCTACCCCTCTCTCCCTCCTCCCTCCGTCTTTCCGCCCCTTGTATTCTTTCACCCTGGGAAGATCCTTTTGCTTTTCTCCCGCTTCCTGTCCCATCTTGCGACATTCTGTTTTCTTTCCCTCTCTCCCTTCCCTCTTGTCCTCCTCTTCCTATCTGGCAGCTGTCCTAGAAGAGGCCTCTAACCCCCCCTGTCTTCGCCCACCCTTATTCCTCTGCTTATTTGCCCTGCTCTCCTCTCTTCTTCGCACTCGCTGCCATTTTCTCTCCCTCTCGTTCTTTTTTTTTTTTACCTCTAACTCGCTGCCCTTCCTCAATCTTTTATCTTCCTCTCGTTCTAAATCCTCGCGACTATCAATCCCCCCCCCTTTTTTCCCCAGCGCGCCCCTGTCGGTTCCCCGCTCCCAACTGTCTTTCAGCCTGATGGAGCGAGGGTGGGGTTATCTGCACCGGTTGCCATGGCACCAGACAGCCCTCGCTCTGTGTAGGCACGGAGCATCCTCCCTGCTCCACTTCCCTAGAGCTCAAAGCAGACAGACCAATAAGTGTGTGCATGTGTGACAGATTGATTGCACGTGTACCTGAGTGTGTCTGCGTGTGTATGTGTCAGGGAGAGCAAATCGGCGTGGCGGAGCCGTCGCCATGGCTGGGCGGCCTGACGTGCGCCTGCCGTCTCCAGGAGCTGCTGCTGCGCAGAAACACCAGCCCCTTGATCTGCAAATGTGCGCAGACAGGCCCCTTCTAGGGCCAGCCGGCAAGCCTTGCTGCTGCAAGGAGACAGCTACAGATATCTTCATCCGTTAGCAATGGTAATGGCGTTTCAAAAAGCTAGCTTCATGTCTCCATAGCATTACACTGGGACCCTCACCAAACTCTAAACCAGGGCTTGGGGGGCGTTCCAGAACACGTTAATCAATTCCTATCAAAATCAGGAAATAGAACTGGAATTTAAATTTCCCTGAAATTTGAATTCATATATATTTTTTCGATCCCAACAGTTCCATTTCCTGATTTGGATTGGAATTGATGAATGCATTCCAGAATGGCCCCAGCCCTTCTCTGTTTGCAATAAAAGTCACGGTTCGGTTACTGATAAGGAATCACCAAACTCTTTCCATCACTCAAAGTGTTGGTGCCACCAACTGCAGTCATCAACCTATATATTCATAGATGCAACGCCCTCTGGTCCGATGACGATGCCCGTGGATGTGACAGAAACGTGTGGCACTCTCAGTAAAACAAGGCCATCCCTGCGCTCTGAGAGATGGGAACCAGACACCGAGACAGCGCGTGCCAGACCTCCTTTCGTGTCTCTCCAGGCTCCGGGTGCGAGACGCCCCCCCCCCCGACAGTGCACCATGGACTCCTGGTCCCCTTGAATAATTTAGCTGTCTATATGTTTGGCCATCTGCTCCATTTGCTGTTCAGCTGAGCCCACGCTGCTTCCGATGTCAGGTGCCCCATTCCTTTCCTCTGTAATGGCTTCAGATGTACATTTTTTTTTAAAAAAAAAAAAGGTGAACACCTCTCTAAGGCAGCTGAGCACACAGCTGGGTGCCACAGAGTCCAATTCCCATGGCTCGGCGGAGACGATTATCAGTTTATACGCCGGTGGCCACCGTCTTGCACTATTGACATTCAGTATCTGACTTTGTTACGAAGAAGCACACACCCGTCGTCGTGAATCGGCCAGCCGCCTCTCACGTTATATGCAGTGTGAAGTTCATGCTACAGGTGCTGGTCCCATGGGCGACTTTTGGCACCGCGATAAAACGGCAAGCCACTGACGAATGATGGCGAGGATATTTTGATACGCCAAACCGGTAACCAGTTATTGTGGTACAACGGAGGCCATATTTAGATATGCTTCACACAACGAAGCGAAAGAGGGAAAAAAGCGATTACTTCAGGGTTTAATGGATGGGTTTCATTTAGGTAATTTAGAATGTTCTACAACACTCATTATTTAACTTCACAAGGTAACTATGTCACTGACACACTTAAGCTACAGTATAGCTTCTGGGGGGGGGGGGGGGGGAAGGAGTTAACTGAGGTATTATTGTTCAGTCATTTCCATTTCTCAACATCTGTCGTGACATTAATTACAAAGTATGCTTTCATCTTTATTTGTATACAATACTAAAGGTTTTGTGTAAAATGACAGTTGGCAAACTACCAATAAACAAATGGAGCACCCTAAAACCGCAAGATTCCTTAACACTGAGTCGCGTCCGTTGTTTGAAAACTTTTCCTTCTGAAATGTCAAATGCCAAAGAATAAATATATTCCCTTGATGACAAGGCTGATTTCCAGCGGTTATTTCCATTCACGTTTTACGTAGGCTGCACGCACGAAGAAAGGTGAAATTTGAAATTAATAATGGAAAACACGCATGTGAAATGTGAAAAGGGGATGTAACCCAACGTCCCGCCGCACATTAGCACATAATACTTCATGACATATCACACACATACCCTGATCAATACCTCCACAAAGGGTCCAGTAGAGGGTGCTGTAACTCCTCAATACGAAATCTGCCTGTTCCTCTTCACTCAGCCTAAAGGCATCCAGCAAGGTTTCCCTGACTTATTTCACAAGTTTATATTGCTATACAATGCATTCTAGGATCTCTGGGTTGGATCAAATATTGGCCCGTTAAGACAAAAAAGTAAAACGTATGAGTATGCTATCTGATACTCGTCTGTTCTTCGGAATATCGCACAACTAAAATAACTTCCTTTAGTATGACTGTCTATCAAGGTTCAGCAGATGTAAACGGGCCAAGTTATTGCAATAATAAAACAACTTCTTCACTGCTAACTTGCTAAGTAACACGTCTCGAAAAAAAATGGAAACACTTGACGGGGAACAAATACTTAGCAACGATTCAATTTCTACCGAAGGACAAATTACGAGCAAATCATGAACAAATATAGTTGCTACTTGAGACAAAAAATGCGTCACGATTCGTTAATGATGAACAAACATGAGGTCAGTGTTTAACTTGTGTTATTCATGACTCGTTCCTTCAGCAGTAGTTCACAAAGGTTTAGAGAATTAACAGATATAGTAACATATGCAGTTACTTCTTGAGATAAAACATACAACAAGATTCATTATTTAATTAAGATGAGATCAGTATGTAACTAAGACCAAGTTTGTGGTTAATTAATACAAAAGTAATAGCATCATGCTATATTATTCGAGCTCTGTCAAGTGAAGTGTTACCGAAAAAATAAATATCTAGGTAATAATCATAATTTTTCCTGGACATATCAGGAAATTATGGCATATTAAAGAACATACATTAGAATGTAAGGGACGTTGCACACTCTCTGCGCCCATGAAGCACGTTACTCAGGGTTCTGGGTGACACAGGGCCCACTGAGGTCCTGAAGAGCTGAAACATTCAGCTTGTGCTGACTTTACGCAGAGTGACACACGCAGGCTCCTTTGATCTCACTTTGGCCTGCCGGATCGCCCTCAATGCTGGCAGCCTTGAGATAAGCTTAAACTGGGATGCTCTAGGTTTTCCAATGCTTAAACTGGCTCAAAATACATATACTGCACAGTATACTACATAGAAGTATACGTTCACAGCATAGCATAGCATTGCATAGTATAGCAAATAGTATATACTTTGGCCTGCTGGATTGCCCACACTGCTGGCAGTCATGAGATAAGCTTAAAGGAGGCTGCTCTAGGTTTCCCAATGCTTAACCTGGCTCAAAATACATATACTACACAGTAGTATGCATACATACAAAGCATAGCATAGCATAGCATAGCATAGCATAGCATAGTATAGTATAGTAAATAGTATATAGCATATAATTGCTTTCCAAACAAAAACATGTATTTCAGGAGTGCAAATAAAAACATTTTTTTCTGAAAATGAGACATCCCCGGCACCAGAAAACAATCTTTACACAGCCGTCAGTGAGCAGTTTCATGTTTTAAAATGACTTACGTGGATCGTTGTCAGACGCTGGAGACAAATATCAGTGTCAACAAGATATAAACGACTAAAAACTGCTAGTTAGCTATCTAGCTATCGATATTAACTTGTTAAAAGTCATGACAAAAAAGTAACAACGGTCACATAATGCATAGACATAGTTTTCTTCTGACAGCAACGATATAATGTGCAGTTTATTGTTACAAACACCCAAAGACATAAAGGGAAATACAGCTAAATATTTTTTAAAAATCAAGATTATGTTATAATGTAATCCTTGTTTGCTACTGATTGTTTTCTGTATTACTTCTTTATTTGCACCATTTACTGTGACAGGCTTCTGGGTCCAAACACCGGGTAAAGCCAGGACTTGAACCTCCTTCCCCGAAATGTGCCCCCCGCTTCCCCCCGGCCCCAGCGGTGCTACAGGAGGGGCTCAGCAGGTTCGGGCTGAACCGAGTGAACCGGGCCCACACAGCACCCCCTCCCCATGAGGTCACCGAGTCTTAAATTCCTCCGGAGATGTATGTTTACACTTGGAAAGGGACGGCGGGGGCCTCTCTCTCCGCTCCAACCAGCCTGCTGCTTTATGGACTCGTCGCTGTCAGTACAAACCGATTCCTTTACACTCGGGTCTCATCACCGCAGTCACATGGACACACTGGCAACAGCTAATTAAAAGCGTCACTAATATATGCATTAACTTCGATATACATCCAGCTTCACACTTTTGCTGGATATTCTATGGCACTTGCGCAAATCATTTTATAATTCAATACATGCATCTCATGCAATAATATGCGCCTTTTAAATAGCAGATGCTTTTATCCAATGTGTTACACACTATTTCTTTTTTATTTCTATTTATTTATTTATTTATTTTTTGAATAAGCAGGGTCAGACAGACATCAGGGGCAATTATATAAACTGCATTTTGGCAAATCGTATGTCCTCGGAATCCAAGGGGAAACCAGAGTACCGGGTGGAAACCAGAAAAATATGGAAAAGACATGCAAACTGTGCAGGGCAGGGGTACAATCCAGCCCCTGCCCCTGGGGTGTGAGGCAGAGGCGCTACCCAACAGGGGAAAAAAATAAATTACTGAAGTTTCAGAAATATGTATTCGGGCGCATAAGCGTACAGTGATTTGTTTCACACGAACAGCAATAGGCACTTTATGAATGGCTCATATCGCGCTCCTGCAGTTGGGATTCATGCCTACAGTAAGTGACCAGTATTACCATGACACCCATATCGGGTATCTGAGCGACAAAGTCCTGTCAAACAAAACACGGAACATTCCAGAAATCCGGGTGAATGAGTCTGATACCGACAGCCGACGGCCCTGTCACCGTCCTTCCCCAGAACACTCCCCGCACGCCCTCACCCTCGCCTGCCCTGCCCGAGAGTGACACGAAACACAGCCTCACAACGCTCACAGCCTCCACCACTGACAAAGACGACTGACTCGCATGTCCTGCATTTGCGCCTACCGATGAAATCATGCTTTCATCTGCCATTTGCGCGAGTATGAGTACAGATACAGCGGAGTGTATCCCATCATGCTCTCCTGTGAGACATACACACAGCTGAGTGCAAAGCTGGAGGTCCAAGCCCAGGGTCAGTCATTTATCTAGCACCGCAGGGCTTTACGGACCCAGCACCCGAGTAACAAACCATCACAGTACCATCCCCTCATACTGGCTACACTTCATCATTTTTCTGTCTTTTTTCTTTTTTCTTTTTTTTTTCTTTACATAAATACATAACTGTAAAATGGAGCAAGTATTACTAACATTATGGTATAATACTGCTAATAAACAAATACATATAAAAACGTTTTTTTATGTTTACTATTAAATTTCTAGCAAATAATTTTATCCGAAGCGACGTACATTTTGTAGTATATGTAGTAGGGCCATGCTAACCCGCAGGGACGCACCCCCCCTGCATGACTTCATTAACTGTTTAGTAATGAAGTAACTGGTGTTTCTTTCTTATCATGTAAGGGATATTTTGGGGTGTTCCCCTTGAATGCACCTGGAATGAATTATATTTATTTCCCATAAAAATGGATATACAGTGCCAAAAATTCTGGACACACCTTCTGAAAACATTTGTTTTTGAACAAGATACCGACCTTAAGCTCAGCTCGAGGTTATGTAAGTGCGGCATTATCTTGTGAACAAGGAAAGAGATGGAGTGCTGTGGCAGATGACCTGGCCCCCACAATCCCCCCCCCCACCTAAACCCTACAGAGCTGGTTTGGGATGAGTTGGATTGAAGAGTAAGAGCAGAGTAGCCAATTTGTGCCCGGAACCTGTGGAAACTCCATCAGGGCTGGTGGAGAAGCATCTCAGGTAGCTACACCTGGAGCTGGTTGAATGGATGTCAAGAGTCTGCAATGCTGTCAAAGCCGAGGGGGCATTTGGAGGAGTCTAAAAATGTTGAGATGTTAAACACTTCTGTTAATCATTGCAATCACTTTGTTACCTTGAGGCCTTTTACTATAAGGTGAATAACAGCTAAAATATTAGACAAAAGCATTGCAAGCAGATATGTCCAGACTCTTGACTCATAATGTATAAAACTGTACATTTTCACTGTATAAAACTTCCTGGTTTACTGCAGAGTCTGAACTGTCAGTTTTGTCTCTTTTGTTGGCTTTCGATAGCTCTTTGAAGGCGACGGGAGGGTTATTACATGCTAAATTTACAAATGAACGAATCAGGTGACGTATTCATAATTTTGTTCAGCCTGCTACATGTAACAGAAGCTACTTCCAAGTATATTACGATAACTAACATTGTTGCATTCATGATTTAAATAGTTTGAATGTGCTCACCAAGGCTTATGACTGGAAACCACTTACAGGAACACTGGAAGCTAAGAGATAAACAAACCTGTGGAGGCCCCTTATCCCTCCCTGCACGTTTGGAAATTTAACACTGAAATGGCGGTCAGATTTTATGGCGCTGACTGAAATTAATCGGTGGATTAGCTCTATGGAACCGAGCAGCTTATCCCAAAAGCCCATTTCCGATTCTGCAAAGACACGGTGCCTTTGTTCTGATCTGGAGTCAGTCCCCAGATACTTCCCAGTTGTGGTCTTGCCATGTTAAAGACGGTATTCATGGTGGCACCGGTGATCAGAGTGTGCGCTGAGACCGCGCAATGCAGCTGCAACTTTCTGGTTTCCAGGGGACACTTGTTACCTGTCCTTGTGCCCTGGGCTGTGGCTGGGAATTGGCATGTGACATCATGTGACATCATGTGATGCGTGCATAAAGTGCTGCACCCCCTCTTTCTCTGATGCCTCGGCCTTGTACCTGCACTGTCCTGGGATCAGTGCCCTTGTTTCCAACTTGCACAGAAGTACAGCTGCCTCAGTTATGCTCCAGGCCTTGACCTGCCGGTGTGATATACAACCCCGCGGGTTTCATTGTATATTAGCTTCGTTGCGTTAGCGCTGTGTAGCGTTGGTGCTATTTTGGCCCTCTCACGTTATGGAGGAACGTGCTCGCGCCCTGGCCGGGCCGTCCCTCAGCCGCCAAGCTGACAGGGGGCCTCTGCAGTAAATCACCGCTCTCATGGACCCTATTCCAGCTGACTTCACGAGTCAAGACTTTCAGGAATCCACTCTCCCCGGTGCCCCACCACCTGATACTTTGCTATACCGTCATGTTTTTTTGCCACCTGGTGAATCTTTTTTTTTGTTGATTTATTATTGTTCACCAGTGTGGATAAATTGGTCTGATTTTTCACCAAAAAGAAAGATTTTTTGAGTTTCACAAGTATGATAATGGACGACGTTTCCCAGAATGCAACGGGGAAAACAATGCTATAGATCTAGGCTAACAAGTCGCGTGGATGGTAATGGGAGAAAAGATGGCAGACTTCGTGACAGGAAGGTCTTACTGATATTTGAAGGAACCAGTAATACGTGCAGATGCCTCTATGAGTTACTTCTGCATCCTTCCCCCCCCCCCCCCTCAGGGAAACACAATACTCAAGGCCCCCGAGCTCAGCAAAGTCTCATTTTGCTCCGATTGGGGTAGTGCCTTAAAACACATTCATACTGGTTTGTGCCAGCGCTGCAGGGTCAGGGCTGCCGGCAGATTTACATGCTCTGACGCCAACCAGAAAAAACATCAGACATCTGAAGGTTCAAGTCTCCGAGGGGGGGGGGGGGGCACTGTCGGCCCTTGAATTTGACCCATACCTGTCCCTTATCTAGCAGCATGAGTGGGTAAATACTGATGGTCCCTTACTGGACATAACTGTCATCCCAGCAGCTTAAGAGTGAATAAAAGCCTCAGCATTGAGACGATTTCAACAACAAAGCATTCTGGGTAGAATCCTAAGTGGAATCCCAGCAAAGAAATGCAGTTTTTGACTTGCAAAATCCTTTTTTGGTCCTTGAAATGCTCCAGGGGCTCTGGATAAATGGCTTGACCCTGCATTCCTACCCTAAACTTCTCTCTCAACTGTGTATATGTGTGTGTGTGTGTGTGCGTGTGTGTGTGTGTGTGTGTGTGTCTCAACAGAGTGTCAGGTGGGATATGCGAATAGAAACATTCTGCTGTACCTGTGCTTGTCCGTCCATTTTCTGACATTGCTCATTCTCTTCAAGGCTGCGGGGGAGTTGGAGCCTGTGGGCACAAGGCGGGGCAGGTGGTGTTGCCAACCCCTCACAGGGGTGATTCTCACACACACGGGGCGATTTGGTAACTCCAGTTAGCTTCAGCGTGCTTTCGGACTGTGCGGGGAATCCGGAGTACCCAAAGAAACCCCCACGGAAACACGGGGAGAACGTGCAAACGCCACGCACGTGGAACCCTGCTCCCAGAAACGTGAGGCGACAGTGCCAAGCACTGCACCATGGTGCCCCCCCCCCCCCGGTAGTACTTGTGCAAATGGCAAATAAAGCATCGTAGCATTTCAGGATTAAGACCCATCAGCATCCTATCCGTGTCCCGCTGTGCTGCTGGTGTTGTTTTACTCCCCTGCAAAATAACTGTCACGTGGCAGGAGATTCTGTTGCACGCACTGGCCGAGCGGCGACCCCGGGGAGTCCAGAGGGGCCCAGTCTCAGAGCTGTTTTGGCATTATGGACTCTAGCTAGCATGGGCACCAGGCCAGGCTATTTTGGGCAGCACTTTCAGCGTGCTGATCGACGTGGGCAGTCACACTCGAACCGGGGACGCCGATTGGATGTCCCGTGGGCTCACTGCTCACAGTAGGATGCAGACGACATTGCTGGTGCAGGCGCTCACGCAAAAATGCAGAGCGGGCTTGGATTAGCAAGTCAGATGCGCTCACACGCTCGCCGTGTTTTTCCAGGTGTTGCCGAGCAGGCGTGTTGCGGAGATCCCGACGACAGATTTTATCCGTAGTTCCTGTTTATGAGTATTGCTCTGGGTGTTGAAGTTCCATCTGCCCCATGAACTCTCATTACCTCCATGTTTAATGTACCCGGTAAATGTAAGATGATTTGGATTAGAAGGGCAGGGAGAATAAACTGTTTCTTAAAGTGCAATATCCGTCGCTGTCGCTCAATTGGATGCCGTGTTTAATGTTGACTAGCTATTTATGGATCACGGAAAACAGCAGCAGTGAAGGTCACTATGTCATACTGTGAATATTTAAAGTTTACCTGTGTTACCTCTGTAACTTCCATGACTCTCGTTCTCCACGCAAGGCTCCCATTTTATGACATTACTTTCTTGCTGTTCCTTGTAAGTTTAAAATTCCCCGAACGCCACGCTTTCTCTCACATGACCATGTAAAGGCAGCATCACTCCGTCTCTGCGCTGCCTGCCTGCTCCCACCTCCTCATCTCAGATCTCAAGGTCTTCCAGAGCTTCTCCTAGGAGATGTGATGCTTGTGATCTGGTGGGTGGCTATGAACTTCGGGTGGGGGCGGGAGTGAGCAGATGTTTCTTATCAAGTGAAACCGAACCGCAGGGCCCTCCTTGTTACTGCAGCCCAGTCTCTCAGCAAATTCCCAAAGCTTTATTCATCTTGTGATGGACTTTAGAGGTGTTACAGTATTGCATATAAGGGCAAGCTGACCGGGTTTGTGGGAAATACTCGTGGAGCTTTGCTTTGTCGTTTGGCCAGACTAAGATGTGAGAGTGACCTCATCCAGCACCTCATCCAGCACTTCACAGACACCATTTCCTTCTTTCTCTCAAACTCTGCCAGCAAAAACCTGGTTTATAGGATTTCAACGCAAACTTCTCATCGAGAGTTCAGCAGTCATTAAGTTTTCCGTACTTTTCCGAAGAAAATAGTAAAATGTGTAGCAGTGTGTTTTTTCATTGTTCTTGCCATCCCTTAATACATATTTTTTCGCTGTATCGTTTCTTGAAAATTAGGCTAAAACACCAGAATCTCTTTCATTTAAAAGATAAAAGTACTCAAGGCAACTGTCTTACTGTCTGAGATTCATCAATCACCATATGCAAGTGCGGGAGCAGCGTGTTGTATATGGCGTCTGAGGTCGGTATCAGCTGCAGATGTGCTGACAGGGGGGGGGGGGGGGCTGCTGTCCTTGACAGATGTGTTTTTCGGGATATAGACAAATTGAAGAGCAGATTTATAATACTCACCCAGTCCTAGAAAATTTCTGTGGGCTTGGTGAGATCGGGAGATTCTATGAAAATTCCATTCCATGGTGCATTCCGTGAGCACTGGGTTACTTTTGGATGCTAGGATACCGTAACATAATGAGGGAGCCTGACTTTAGGTCATTGGAGGTCTCATCTCAGAATGAGCAATGGGCCGAGTGAACTGGCTCTTCAGTTAGGGGAGGAAGGACTTTAAGGTGGTGGGGGGGAGGGTCTGTTCCGAGCCAGACGCAGTTACCGTACGCTAATCTCACCCAAAAAAAATTCCGGCAAGATGGCCTTGGAGAATTTCATGTTATCCTTTGAGTAAAGTGTTATCGACCAACTTGGAATGTGCTGAGTTATTGTTTAACGCTTTATGGCAAGAGAAAATCAGCGACGAAATCTAGGTGCAGCCTGCTTCCCACTTTTCTTATCTGTATGGCGACAGTGGTGGTTAAAGTGGAGTGAATGAGTATGATTTTAAACGTGCTGTCAAGAAAACCCATACAAGAAAAAGAGCATTATGTAAGCGGAGTAAAATGAGGCGTCCAAACTCACACTGGCGAGGATAGTTATGTGCTGGTTGGTCTCTCACTATTATTTTCTTGGTTCCCTTTGGGTTAAACAAGCCTCTTACTGCCAGCTCTAATCTAATCCCCTTCAAGCCTTATTTCTACCGTCACTTTATATGTTTTTCTTATTTGTATTAAGTTTTCTGTAGCATCAGCTCTGTCCCAGGCAGTATGGTGGAGGGACATCAGCTCTGTCCCCAGGCAGTATGGTGGAGGGACATCAGCTCTGTCCCCAGGCAGTATGGTGGAGGGACATCAGCTCTGTCCCCAGGCAGTATGGTGGAGGGACATCAGCTCTGTCCCCAGGGATTACAGGAGTATTGCTGTTGCTGAGCAGGATATCAGTGACTGCACTGTAGGGCATGTAGATGATTTGTCTTTTGAATTTGTTGCCTAGCAATGCATCAGTGACCCAGCTTAGCAATTCCCCATGTTGGTGACATTGCTGCAGAAGAGCCTGGCTGATCAGGCCTCCGCTGCCTCTCTGTGATGCACCTGTCTGGTCACACTTCCTTCTGCAGGTCTTCTGGCTCCCACACCCCCGGCCCCCTCTGTGAATGTCTGTCGCCATGGCGAAGCGTGAGTCCGGCAGCGCCAGCCCTGTCGTGCGGCAGATAGACAAGCAGTTCCTGGTCTGCAGCATCTGCCTGGATCACTACCACAACCCCAAGGTGCTGCCCTGTCTGCATACCTTCTGCGAGAGGTGGGTCCCCCATCCCTCTGCCAGCTTATGTTCCCGTACGAGCTGGCTGCTTGCCTGGGGCGAGAGTGCAAGACCTTAGCGTGTGTAGCTGTCAGCATGCTAATGTGGATCCACTGTAACATTACATTTGAGCTACAAGTGCCACTCCTTCTGGGTTAGACTCTCAAAATGAATTCCAGGCTGTTGCAGTAAGCATGCGTGATGCTGAATGGATGAGTTGGTTGTACAGGCTGCAGGTAGGACTAAAGGAATTTGTACTGTTTTGGAGTTTTACTTACATGAAAATGTTCTGAAGGTACAAGGAAAAATGACTGGGTAAGAGAGATGACCAATCAGATTGTAGAGGAGGTGGCTCCAAGCAACTAGGGGAGGCGGGACCAAGACATCTGATTGTTTCGTTCTGCCTCCTCTAGTTGCTTGGACCCACCTCCTCTATAATCTGATTGGTCATCTCTCTTAACCATTCATTTTTCATTCTGCAACTTGTACTGTGCGGCACCTGGGATTTTCTGGGTCTCTGTAGTATCAAACGGCTGATAACTATTGTTTGTAGTCCTCTAAATTGTAATCAAGGTTTGACTCATTCTTTAGTTTCCCGTAATTCCAATAATTCAGAATCAGAATACTTTTATTATCCCGGAGGAAATTGCTTGTAATCACATACTGCACAGTACAAAACCACACAAGACAAAAATAGATAAAACACTGCAGCACATACAGCAATTTCCAACTCAGAATGAATAGCTATAACATATGGAGACTGTAATAAATAAGTGGGAATATAAAAATTAGTTAATTGCTGTGGTGAAACATACACAAGCATGCCAATTGTTGCAAACAGTGCATTATTGTGAGAAAATATTCTGAAAGTTTTAAATGCATACATTTCCGCATACATGACATTCCATCTTATATTACCTGACAAATATATGATTACATTGCCTTGAATCAGTTCTTTGTTGCCATTTGTGCACATATACACATATGTAGGGATTCTTTGTGAATGCATGTCCCATCTGACTGTCCTTTGTGACAAACCCACACATACATGCAGCTATACATGATGCTTGGTGTCTGAGTGCAGGATCAGCCATTTATTCAGCACCCCTGGAGCATTTGGGGGAGGGGGGGGGGTAAAAGACGATGCACCTAACTCTGCCAGAACTGGCTTTTGAAACAATTATGCCACACAGTGCATTACAAATGAAAATTAGTATATTTTCTTTTACAAGCTTTTTTTTTATTATAGGGATGATTTGTAAGTTTTTGGGCTCCTCTTGGACTGAGCAGAATTTTCCCCTCCCCCATTACCCCTTTAAATTACAGGTTTAGCATAATGTCCTAAAAACGCTCAGCGTTCAGAGCTCATGTGCCCCAAAAGGGGGCGGCGGCGAGGGGGACTGGTTCTCAGCATAAATATAGCTCGCTGCCTGGGGACAGGCCCGGTGCCAGGGACGCACTCGCCCAGCCCAGCCGGCACGGCACTTGGCAGACATCCCCAGGCTGCGGCGACATCTCCCAGTCACCCAGGGTGTGGGGATCTCTGCTGGTGGCCCAGTCCCTCCAGTCCGCCCTGCAGTTATTTCCAGAGCTCCCATTCACTCATGTGACTGGGACACCGGACACTTTTTGCCATCTGTGCAACACGGTCATTCTACCGCTGGATTCGGCACACGCATCACCCAGAGAACCGACCGCCACGTACCCCTGACAAGCAGTGGACGTTTATCCGCTTTTGCTTCTTGGCTTATTCACCAGAGTAAGACTCTCTGCCGGCAATGCCTTCTGCAGACCTGGACGTTTTCTCATAGCTCGAGATCTTTTTGCTAAGGATGCTAGACATCGCTCTTTATTTGTCTGAGAGAAAAAAACGTGACTGGAATATTAAAACATTCATGCTTAAAAGGATACTGAAATGACATGGCCAGACCCTACAGTATGTGTAACATCAGTTACATTTATTAATCGGACAGGTCAGGACAAATAGAAGGGCATCACATAATCAGTAAAGGTGTAAACGTACAGCGTCTGCCTCTGGATGGGACTCCTACGCCTTGTAAAATGGTATTATAGAGATGAATATGCAAATATCCAATGACAGGACACAAGTATACAAGGGAAAAAAAATCTCTGAGAATTAGGGTGAAGAAAATGAATCGATTAAAGTCACTGGCTGTTCTTCACTGGCCTGCTGACCTACAAAACCTTATGTAAGTCAAATGTAACATAATTCGGATTTAACTTCCCATATCATACAAGACAATCTATAGCAAAAAACGCACAAGCCAAAAATATATCAGTAGTAGATAATAAAGAATGAAAAATAATGTACTCGTACTGACTGGCTAATGTTGCCTTTTTGTTTGTTAGTTTTCTGTAAACTCTGTGTATCTTGGATTTTTTTTGTGTAAGTCTGGAATTACAATTTTAACAGAATCTTAAACCTGGTTTTGCCTTAAATCAAAAGCTGCCTGTATACAGTATGTAAAAGTATGCGGACAACTCTATTAATTAGAGGAGTTGCCTAATTAAGTCACACGCATAGCTGACACAGGTGTATCACACAGTCACGCAATCTCCTGTAACAAATATCGGCAGCAGGATTGGCGGTTGTACAGATGAGGTTAATCACTTTCCACCTGGCGTCATCATAGGATGCCATGGTTCCTACATCTGCCCTGGTCAACCGTAAATCACATGATTATAAAGGTCAAAAAGTGAGGGAGCAAGTTCAATTGTGCTAGAGCCACACAAACTGCCAGAAAGGGGCCTTATCACCTAACATCAATATCTGCATTGCAGTAATTCCCGCCAACATCTATTGGAAAGCCTTCCTAGACGATCAGAGGCTGTTATAGCAACAACTTCAAATTCATACCCTTGTTTTCAGAATGACACGCTGAAAAAGATGGTGTCCACATATATTTACGGCAGTAGCAATTATTTGTGTCTGTAGGCAGCATTACAATTATTATGCAATGCCGTTTCCAAAAAAGTTGGGACGCTGTGTAAAATGTAAATAGAAACAGAATGCAATGATTTGCAAATCATATAAACCTGATATTTCATTGAAAATAGAAGAAAGACAACGTCAAACACTGAATTTTGTATTTTGTTTTATAACAAATATATACCCAGTTCTGTTTTTATTTGCATTTTTTGGAAATGGAGCTGCATTTAAGTTATATATACATGCACTCTTGTTGTTATTGCGACGTGAGCAAACACGCATGGAAGCACAAGTATGCTGCACGTCTAAAGCCGACAGGAGCTCCAGCCTGGTTGCTCTCCTTAGAAGAAGCGTCCTTGTCTCTCTGCTCCTCCCTACAGGTGCTTACAGAACTACATCCCCCCACAGTCGCTGACGCTGTCCTGCCCCGTCTGCCGGCAGACCTCCATCCTGCCCGAGAAGGGCGTGGCAGCTCTGCAGAACAACTTCTTCATCACCAACTTGATGGAGGTGCTCCAGCGTGACCCGGAGTGCACCCGGCCCGAGGCCTGCGGCGTCCTGAAGTCGGTTAGCGCCGCCGCTGCCGGCCAGCCGCTCTCCTGCCCCAACCATGAGGGCAAGGTAAGGCCTATGCTGAACTGGCCATGGGGCAAAAGAATCCCTATAGTGCAGTGTTTCCCAGTCCGGTCCTCGTGGACCTACGGACGCTCCATATTTTTGCTCCCTCCCAACTGAGAGCTGGGAGAGAGCAAAAATGTGTATGTCTGTGGATCCACAAGGACTGGAGAGGGAAACACTGTGGACCAAACACATGGTGACAAGACCTCAACCATGGGGGCAGGGTATGTTTTATGCTATCTGTGGGGAAAGGAAAACCCCCTTCATTCATCTGCATGTATTTTATTTAGCAGAGCTTTTGTCCCAAATGACATACAAGGCAGATAGCACATCACCCACATACACCTGGGCACAGGCACAGCAAGACTGGGCTTCCGATTAATGCTAATATTATTAAACTAATAATACTATTCAAGGACCAAAGGTGCAACATTAAGGACATAGAGAGACATCAGACTAGTTAGGAACAGGTGGGTCTTGAGGTGGGAATCTGATGACCACACGTGGTTTGGCAGCTGATTCCACTATTGGGGAAAAATGCGTGGGGAACCACATGTTCTTCTTTGTTTGGAGTTCAGTTTTCCCCCATAAATTCCACAGATTATGTTCCTTTTATATTGGAAAATGTATTTCTTGCCATTTGTTTTTTTTTACTAACGAGGCGCAAGCTAACAGAAAGGGTGACTGTGGCACCCCCTGCAGGTGATGGAGTTTTACTGCGAGTCTTGCGAGACGGCGATGTGCCTGGACTGCACAGAGGGAGAGCACCGGGAGCACGTTACGGTGCCGCTGCGGGACGTGCTGGAGCAGCACAAGGCCGCGCTGAAGAAGCAGCTGGACGCCATCCGCAGCAGGTACCCAGGGGTCGGTGGGGGCTCAGGGGCTCAGTGCAGAGTGAAAGGATCTACAAGATCAATGACAGAAGACTGAATAAACGAGCACGCCGGCTTTTCTCCTGTGCAATTATCCACCAGATTACTAGATATAATTCTGGAAGACAGTGTCTGAATTGCGTCAGAGGTCTGGGGGGGGTCTCCTAGTGGATAGTCTGACTGTGGGTGCCTGGACCCCCAAGATGTATATTTTGTCTCTTATGGGGGGTACCCACCCGGCCCGTTATGAGAGACAATCAGC
>JABFEB020000038.1:15153693-15164879 GCA_019775895.2 Stomatorhinus ivindoensis | reverse complement strand
CTATGATCATGTGACCAGGCCACGCCTCCCCTCCCTCATTCTGACCTCGCTGTGGGCGCCGCCCCACTATGATCATGTGACCAGGCCACGCCTCCCCTCCCTCATTTTGACCTCGCTGTGGGCGCAGCCCCGCTATGATCATGTGACCAGGCCACGCCTCCCCTCCCTCATTTTGACCTCGCTGCGCGCCGCCCCGCTATGATCATGTGACCAGGCCATGCCTCCCCTCCCTCATTTTGACCTCGCTGCGCGCCGCCTGTCTCGCCGCAGGTGCTGCAGGCTCAGCTGTCCTCGCTGCTGCAGGGGAAGGAGCACATCCAGAGCAGCTGCAGCTTCACGGAGCAGGCACTGAGTCACGGCAGCGCCACCGAGGTGCTGCTGGTGCAGAAGCAGATGAGCGAGCGGGTCAGCGCCCTGGCCCGGCACGACTTCCCAGAGCAGCCGCACGAGAACGCCCACCTGGACTGCCTGGTGAGATGGCAGGGCGAGGTGGGACAGGGCAGGGAGAGGTGGGACGGGGCAGACTGAGGTGGGACGGGGCAGGGAAAGGTGGGACGGGGCAGGGCGAGGTGGGACGGGGCAGGGAGAGGTGGGACGGGGCAGGGAGAGGTGGGACGGGGCAGGGAGGATGCATTCTGTGCTGTTAACGGTACACTGATCTGTGTTTTGATAAGCGGGTCATTTTAATAGTCTCTAGTTACTTACATGTTACCCAGCATCCATTCATAGTTACCTGAATCACATGAATTGGTACCAGTTCAACTCAGTTTATGGTGCCACTAATGGCTGCATTCATTTATGTCACATGACCAGTCCCGGAGTACAGCTGGTAACAAACAACAATAATGTAAGCTTTAGTCAAAGTGCAAACCTAGTGAATAGTGAAATAATTCTCTGTTACAGTGCTTCTCAGCCCAGCCCTCAGGGACCCCCATATAGTCTACATTTCTGCTCCCTCCCTGCTTTCGACACACCTGAACCAAACAATCGAGCAATCAAGTCCTGGTACAGGTGTGCTGGGAGCTGGGAGGGAACAAACATGTGAGCTCTGTGGCCCACCCCTGAGGATTGGGCTGAGAAATGCTGCTCTATTAGGTTTGCCGCTTTGTTGTCAAATGATTCAGTTATGGTTACGGGGAGAGGAGGGCCACAGTTCCTTCTCCATGGCGACAGAACAGAACTCACGTTTCTCTCAGGTGGAGACGGAAGGCCTGCGTCGCTCCATCCAGAACCTGGGCGTGTTGCTGACCACAAGCGCCGTGGGCCACACCAGCGTTGCCACGGGGGAGGGGCTAAAGCACGCATTGGTGGGCCAGCAGGCCACAGTCACCATCACCACCAAGGACAAGGACAGCGAGCTGGTGCGGACAGGCAACGCGGTGCTACGGGCCGAGATCGTGGCGGCGGACGGCACACGTGTGGAGCCGGAGGTGGTGGACAACAAGAACGGCACTTATGAGGCGTCCTACACACTGCGCGCCGAGGGCGAGTACACCTTCTCGCTGCTGCTCTACGATCAGCCCGTGCGTGGGAGCCCCTTCCGGCTGCGTGCTGTCAAGCCCTCTGACATGCCGCAGTCACCCGACGACGTCAAGCGCCGCGTGAAGTCGCCCAGTGGGGGCGGGGGCCACGTGCGGCAGAAGGCTGTGCGACGGCCCTCCAGTATGTACAGCACCAGCAAGAAAAAAGAAAACCCCATTGAGGATGAGCTCATCTACAGAGTGGGTGCGTCCTTCAGCCTGTCCTTGGAACTTCCTGGGGTTCCTCTGGATCTTCTCTGGAGCTTCCTGGGGTTCCTTTAGAAACTCTCTGGAACATCCTGGAGTTCCTCTGGAAGTTCTTTAGAATTTCTTGGGAGCTTCTTTAACCTCAGCGGATTGTTGAGTTTTACGGATGAACTGCAAAATTAAACATTTTCTAAGAAACCCCTTTCCCCTGAGCAAGATAAGCAGATATCTGTAGATGGATGATGTATTTTTTTAAGTGCATGCATTCTACCATATTCTCCGTCTTTAGTTTTAGTTTGTTGAGTTGACTGTCTATTGTTTGGGAAGATATTCTGTTCCCATCAACCTTGCCTGATCTCCTTGCAGGCACTCGAGGCAGGGAGAAGGGGGAATTCACCAACCTTCAAGGCATCTCAGCCTCGAGTAATGGGCGAGTCGTGGTGGCAGACAGCAACAACCAGTGTATCCAGGTGAACTTGATTATGACACAGAGGCACTTTTTTAAACCATGAGTAGACACTGGAAACTCCTTTAAATCCTCCTCTTAAATCTTGTACCGTCCTTCCATGATAATTCTTGCTGAAGCACATTAAACCACTACCTGGAATCTTCATCCCTTTAATTGAGTCATCTCACTTCTTCTTCTAACTTTGAAGGTGTTCTCCAATGATGGACAGTTTAAACTGAGGTTTGGGGTGAGAGGTCGTTCTCCTGGGCAGCTCCAACGTCCTACTGGTGTCACTGTGGACACGAATGGTGACATCATAGTGGCCGACTATGATAACCGATGGGTCAGCATCTTCTCCCCTGATGGGAAGTTCAAGGTAGGACCAACAAAGTCATCCCCGTCCTTATCCCATAAAGTCTTAGTTAGCAAATCACTTACACCTGAGATAACATTGAAATAATGGAAGAGAATAATTTATTGCTAAGGTACAATGAAATCAAACACTCCCTTAAACTTCTAATGTACCGTCTTGTTTGTACTAGTTGGCGTCAGTTTTCTTTGCACTGCCCTGCGATGTTTCCACGGTTTTTGCACACTCTAGTTTTCTAGGTTGTTATGCGTTAGTTTTGTGTTTATTTATTCATTATTTATTAATTTATGCAGCACCTTGGTCTGAGAGAAACTCTGTTTCATTTTAACTGTGTACTGCACTCTCTGTATGGTTAAAAATGACATTAAAGACCTACTTGACTTGACCACTTCACTATCCCAATAACTAAGATCATCCTGTGACCCTTGGCCCTGATACCTTACTGCCAAATGTCATCCTTTGCAGAACAAAATCGGAGCCGGTCGTCTCCTGGGTCCTAAAGGTGTGGCTGTCGACCGGAATGGTCACATCATTGCTGTCGACAACAAGGCCTGCTGCGTCTTCATCTTCCAGTCCAACGGGAAGCTGGTCACCAAGTTTGGGGCTAGGGGGACATCTGACAGGCAGTTTGCAGGTACATGGTTGTTGACTGTGGGACCTCAAGCAGTCGGGTCAGGTATGGTGGGCGGTATCCCAGCAGCACTGAAGGTTTACAGACTGATGCCTAAAACTGTTAAGCGAAGCACTGCATGCTGGTGCCTGCACACCCAGGAATTTCCTCCGAAAGGTCAAAGGAGCTTCGTTGGTTTTTGGCTGGGCTTTGAGTTCCCATTGGAACCCTGTTTCTGCAGCTAAAGGCTTGCGCTTCAGCTGCACCACTTACTCGCTTCAGCGACCTGAGTGTGATCGTCGTCCTCATTTCCTAGCTGCCCCCGTAAATGATGCTGCCCCTGTTATTTCCTTTGACAATATTTTTGTGGGTATTTTGCAAGTAGGAATGTTCCTGTTTGGCTTAGAGGAAGAGACGAATGATAGGAGGCATCTCCAGATCTTAATGTCTGTTACAACTTTGCTTTTTCTTTAGAAAATGCTGGGAATAAGGTCCCCGCTCCCCTGACATGGTAAATAAAGTGGTTGGCCAGATTTACGCCACCTTGAGTTCCAGTGTTTGAAAGGTCAAATCTGTCCAGCTGTCATCTGCTTTTATTTTTTTTAGTTTTTCATTTTCTCACTCATAGCTTTGCCCTCGTATGCTTGTGTCTGGAGCTGTTTTTTTGGTTTCTCCTGGTATGTTTATCTACAATCCTTGGCCCCCCTCCCATGCCCAGTCCCAAGTTCGATGTGAAGCCACTCGCTCCTCTACACCCCTTACTATGCGTCCGAGGCTGGCGGCTCATTACCCCATAGGCCAGAATATTCCAATTAGCCCTGAGCCAAATCTCCCCCACAAACACAACAGCCTCCCCAGCATCTCTAATCTGGCTGATTGCCCCCACTCTTGCCTGATGACTACTGCTGTGGAATGCATTACTTAATGCAGACTGTCAGCTTCAGCTGTAGCACCCTCTCTGACCCCCCCACCCCGTTATGTCCTAGCCCCTGCTCCCGTTCCCCCTCTCGAGTGTCCTGGATTGCTGGTATGGTGCATGGAGCAGGCAGTGGCTGCAAAGGTTTGCCAAGATTACCAAGAGCTCTGCTACTATTGCTGTGAATACTATTGGCTAAGAGGCTGACCAATAGGGATGCTTCTAACACTAAAGAAGGAGACCTCCCAGCTGCGGGAACCCCCTATGCTACCCTCTGTCGTCGCTCTTTCATTTCTAACCTTACCTTTGTTGTGTTTACTTCCTTTTAGAAAAAAGTGGTGCAAACAATGCACTGGATCACAAGCTTAGTAAATCTGGCCCCACGTTCAGTAAGTATTGTGTGACCCGTTAACCCGAATCCGATCCACGCCAGCGTCCGGGACAATCAAAACGTCAGGCTGCAGATCGCTCCCGGGCTCAGTCCTGAGGGAATCCCTGAGAGTCACTGTGACTCCAGTCAGATCTGATCTCTGCTAACTGTGGTAGAGTCTCCAAAGGCTTCTTCCTCACCCAGATCACAATTTCTTTACTTCAACAGAAATTTCCTGGAAATTAAACAAAAACTAAATAAAGCTAATCAATGTCTTTGGTTTTAAACAGCTAATATGGTTTGATTTTTTTCCCCACCTACTTTTATATTTTAAAAAATAGAAAAAAAATGATCATGCTTACCCTGACGTATACTTAAACATTTTCCCTGATCAAGGAATACCCTGCCAGTCACGGAGCCTCTTCCTCTGACTCCTTGTGACATCATAAACTACAGCGTGTGTCCCTCCTCACCTTCTGTCCTTTTGCCTTAAGGTCCACACTTCGTCGCAGTGAATAACAAGAACGAAATAGTGGTGACTGACTTCCACAATCACTCTGTTAAGGTAGGAATACAGTCATATAGTAAAATGGAACACGACGGTCCTACTTTGCACCATATTAATGTCTTATTTTCTTAAGTCCATGGCAATATGTGTAGCTAGGAGCAAAACTGAAATAGTATTTATATACGGTGGGAGCCCAGTGTTGGCGGTTTACCGCGGTCTAAAAAAAACAGTTAAAAGTCCCACAAACGGTTCATAAGGTTCCCAACATGCGCCAAGCAAGTACAGGCTGTAAGTCAGTGAGTACCCACAAGTCCAGGCTGTAAGTCAGTGAGTACCCACAAGTCCAGGCTGTAAGTCAGTGAGTACCCACAAGTACAGGCTGTAAATCAGTTTGTACCCACAAGTACAGGCTGTAAGTCAGTGAGTACCCACAGAGGCTAAGGTATTTTTAAACAAATGTATAGGTATGGTACAATATTTTGCATTGTAAAATGTGTAAGAGTAGACTATATTTTTCCATCGTTCCTTCGTCCCTTGAGGGGTGAAAAGTATGATTTTCATTGCGTCATCTTCCTTTGATACATGATTTATTCATTCTCTTGAGAATTAGGCTAAAACATCAGAATCCTTTAATTTCGAGACAGTACTTTATAATGTTTATTATTACTGTATGAAATATTGGTGACGTTTAACTGTGCATAATTTATCAATTAAACTTCACCATATGTTTGTTGGTGAAAATCACATTATATATTCACTTTTATCCATGCTGTCGGCTACCTGTGGTTGGTCTTGGAACTCATCACCCGCAGATACGGGAGGTCTACTGTACTTGGGTACTTCTGTATTGAAAGACAAGTTAATTGTCTTCAATGCCATATGGAATATGAACACATGACCAACAAAGAATGTTAATCTCAAATTAACCCATAACCCTCACTGCTCACTGCAATAACTATTCCTCACACATCACTCTCTAATTTCAGTCAAACTGTTGCCATGGCAGCAGTGAGTTCCTCACACTTCGACAGCACGTTTCCGGTGACTGCAGCGATCCTTCGCCCTTTCATCACAGGTGTACAGTGCTGACGGGGAGTTCCTGTTCAAGTTTGGTTCCCACGGGGAGGGCAACGGCCAGTTTAATGCCCCCACAGGTGTGGCCGTCGACGCCAATGGGAACATCATTGTCGCCGACTGGGGCAACAGCCGTATCCAAGTACGTGGACCTCGAACTCGTATTGACCTCTGGGTTTAGGTCGGGAAGGGAGGTGGCACATATTCTGGGAAAGGGGAGAGTAGCCAACAGACATACTGGGAATTATCAGGAAAGTGCTAGTTAGTTTACTAAAGAGTGCAGCAAATATGCTCAGAAGGGTGGACGAATCAGGAGTGTCTAACTTTGTAGGTGATCCTGAGCCCTAACAGTATGTCTGTTTTTTATCAGGTGTTTGACAGCTCCGGGTCCTTCCTGTCCTACATAAACACCAGTGCAGACCCCCTCTACGGCCCACAGGGCCTGGCCCTGACCTCCGATGGTCATGTGGTGGTGGCGGACTCGGGGAATCACTGTTTCAAGGTGTACCGCTACCTGCAGTAGGGTTCCCCTTGTAGGAGGCCCGAGACGTAGGACATAGACTGGGTGCAATCATACTTTGTTTTCATTCTGTCTTCATCTTCACTTTGCACATCAGCAACGCAGACCTACCGAAGTCTGCTAAGCTCTCCAAATGAGGAGGAAAGGACAAATACGCGTTACATCAAGAAACCTTTTGCACACTGTTTGATCTCTACTGATGGGGGTTCGACAAGGCGAAACCCTACTGCGAAACTGCTGAAGGACTCAAAAAAATCGAATGTATACAAATGGAATATGCCATTGAACATGGAAGGGATTTTAAAAGAGTGGTGTTTGTATAGCTAAAGTTTTTGACCACCCCTATCTGCCAGGATCAAGGGGAAACCGAAATAGTAGCTGGACTTCGACAGAGCAGCAGTCATTTCCCCATTGCATGAAGTTGTAGTTTTCTGAAGCAGACCTTCTGGGGGAATGTGACTCTTTTTGGTTTGTTTTTCAAGTTTTCAAATAAATCTGAAACCACCCACCCCCCTGGACGGTGTCAGTGCAGCTATTGGACAAAATCACTTTTTTTTTCTCTCAAAAATGGTTTCAAACCTCTGTGCATTTTATTCTGTTATATTATATATTTGCATACACATATATGTGGCTGTACACTCACGCTTATGTATGCATACAGTACAGTCCCCTGGATGTACCTGACGAGCAATGCTGCTCTTTGACTGCCGACGAATGCAGCGTTATTAAAGCACATAAACCCAAGGGCGGCCACTGCGCAGCCTGCATACAGCATTCAGAACAGTAGTCTGTAGTACTGTATTTATTTTAAACAGCGACAGCACAGCTGGTCACATGGTTCTGTTTTTTTTTCTTTATAAATAAGAAGATAAAGACAAATCCTTTTAATTTATTACTTTACTTTCTACATGATTTCGCCTTTAAAAAAATATTTTTCTAAATTGATGTGTTGGATCTTATCTGCCAAATATCTAGTGTAAGCCTGGACACAATCCAGAATCGGGGTCTCAAAACCTCCAACAGATCCTCGCTCGTCTCGCCTGTTTCCATGGCAACAAGCGAAGGTGGAACCTCATCCCCATTAATTTGCCAAACTTGGTTTGTTGATGCGGTTGCACTTAATATGAAAATAATTACTTTCAAAAATGTAATATCAATATGCCTATTTGACTGTAAATATTATCATATGAAGTAAATTATATGTATAAGGACCTGGCAGCTGGAATATTGTTGCCATCAATTTAACAGTATTTGTATTTATTTTTCTATTTGTTTAGTGTCCATGACACACTTTGTCCGAGGTTCACAAGCGTTTTATATAAAAGGCATCTCCTTTCTCGTGGATAGCGCGCATAATCTCTTACGTTCAAGTGACATTGTCAGAAATGTGTTAGTCCGACGTCCCGTTGTGTTTGCAAAAACTACCATTGCAAAAAATAAATAAATGAATTAATATATAAACATATGAATGTCATTACGCCGAATGGATTCCGAAGGGTCCAGAGAGCAAAACATCGATCGGACGGCGTGGGCATTTTTTCTCCGTTTGAGAACGGTACCTTTTTTGCATGGTGACTATGATTTCATTTATAATGGTCTGAAATTCCAGCTTAGTGTTGCCCGTTATTCCTTGCTGTCGTTATATGCTTCCTTAATTCGTTTGTTCCACATTATGGATATTGCCTTTTTATAGATAAGTCTGTTCAACAGTTTGTTCCATCTGCGTCTTACCATGAAGGAATGATTCCTAATGCATGATGGCGCGCTTATATTAGAAGTTGTGGTCAGAGGCCCCAGTGGCTTCTGTAGAAAACGTTAAAACCGTCGCCGCACCTTTGTGTGAAATGCTGGATTTCATTACTACGGTGTGTGTGCTGTAAACCTGTACATATTAAACTGCTGAAAAGCCTGCGGGGACTTATGCACTGCTTCATTTGTGTCGGTGAGAAAGCGGGGAAAAGGAGCGACCGAAAAGAAGACGGGGACGCGAAGAGACTGATAACGGGGGTCACGTCACATTCGTTAACCCATTAATTCAGCCTCGCTGTGAGAATTATGCTGAACATACTATGCAGAAACAGTTAAACGTACGTCCTGAATAATACTTATTGTTTTAAGGCTGGTATATGAGGATCCAACACACTCAGTTCAGTTCTGACATAAATCTATAAGGGTAATATTCTGAATGATGTGCTATGAAGACAAAAATTGTGTTTTGTGGCATTATGGGATACATGCTCAAATCTGTCAGTGAGACATATTTATGGGATCACATGTAGGCAGGGACGGATTATGGGTTGTGTGGGCCCCTGGGCAAAACGTTTTGTAATACAGTCATAATCCCATTTTGTCTTGTTATAAATGTCCAGGCCTTTTTTATTTGGTTGTCAGTTTCATTATATTTAGAGTTGAAGAAAATCAACTGTCAGAAAGATAAGTTTTTTTTCAAAGTTCAAAAAATGCATGATAGCAATTGTGTTAAATCATCATCTCAGTATCGACCAAAATAATAGCAATTATAATTTTTGCATAATCCAGCGGCCCTAGCTTTATAAGACAACATTTAGTAAAAATCAAGCGAATTATTTTTCGTATTTTAATGGCTTGCAGTAATACCCAACATCACAGTTCTACACTCCACAAAACAAAAATATGGAAGAGAAAAAAATCTGTCGGTTACACAAAGTCATTCCCTACAGCGTTACCTTAAATCCATGAGGAAGAAACTGACAGGAATGGAGGGAAAAGTAAGCGACAAAGTTGCCTACATGTCATGTTGGCTTAGCTTTCTATTAACTTGTCACCGTGTTCCCTCATTGCTCCTGGATACGTGTCTCGGGGAGAGCAGGATGGGGTAATAGTGTATCAGGGAGAGCAGGATGGGGTAATAGTGTCTCAGGGAGAGCAGGATGGGATAATAGTGTATCAGGGAGAGCAGGATGGGGTAATAGTGTCTCAGGGAGAGCAGGATGGGGTAATAGTGTATCAGGACCTTTCTATCTCAGAGGCTGTATCTCTGATGCCCTCAACTGATCCAATCATGTACAAATTCAGATATCTAAAGCCAGGCATCGGCCGTACCATCTTAGGTAGCTCTACGGCCATGGGACTCTCCACCTGGAAGAGCACTGCCAAAATCAGTGGGGATACAAGCCAACATGACAGCCACCTTCTCACCAGGCCGAGGTCTGAAGAAGCTTCTACCCTCAAGCCATCAAATCACTTAATAATCATCACCCACATAGCAAGGTGAGTTTGAACCAGATTTAGGCCAAAAGTTGTTCAGAAATTGCCACAGATCTGTAAACTGAAACTGGCCAGATCCATAACTGCACCAGAGTCAAAAGTTAAATTCAGATCCACCTTCAACGGGGGCAAACGAGTGGCTTGGTGGGCAAAGCTGCTATGCTGGACCTCTGGAGATTGCCAGTTCAACTTCTGGATTCACAGGTGGGGGCTGTACATAGTCTGACCTTCCAGTGTATCCCTATGGGCTGATATTTGTGCCACTAGAAACTGAATATGAAATTTGTATATTTGAATCTGCAGTCATCCACATTACAAAACTGAATCTGAATTTAATGGTTTGAATCTGAATTCCACTAACTTGAAATAGCTTTTATCCTACCTCAAAAAATTCAAGTTCGCAAATTCAATTGCAATCTAGTGTGACACACATCCGGGTCCTTGAGGAAAAGTAATCGACCACAGATTCACAACGCAACTCCTGCTCACAGACACAGAGACGTAGCTCTCTGAGCCACTCACAGGCCCTTTGGATTTAGGTCCGAATTTAACTTATGACTCTGGTGCAAATATGGGCCAGATTTGGTAACATTCAATGTAAATCTGTCCCATATAGGGTCCTTATCTGTTTCAGATCCAGAAAGCAGATTTGGACCAGTATTGGTCTGTTGTGCAAAAAGACACCAGGTCAGATCCGGGTTTACGGATCTGCAGCAATTTCTGAACAACATCTGGCCCAGATCCAGTTCAGACTCACTTTTACTTTGTCAGCAGTTATAATTTAACAGTTGTATCTTATTTATGTACTTTATTTGTACTGTGTTGCAAATCCCTGGCCTATTTCCAGTATAACTTACTGTTCCTTCTTTATTACATATTTATCATCTGGTTACTTTTAATATCTTAATTGCTTCACTGTTTTTATTAAGGCGGATTTCATCACCTTTCATTTCTCTGAATGATATAGCCCCACTGTAAAATAAAAAATCCTTGGTTCCTTGAAAAAAAATCTTACTAGGACTTTGCACATAAGTAAATTATATAACACAAGAGGCTCTAACTCATACCAGTCCTTGCCTATGGAATGAATACTCTCTGGCGGAGGCTAGAGCAAATTCCTTTCTTAAGAGCAAATATGAATCATGTTTACATGCTTTTCAAAGCTCCTCCCTGTGGGGTTTAGACAAAGCAGCCAGTCACGAGTCGGGGGGGGAGGTCGGGCTATGACAGGCAGACAAAGAGTGCACTACCAGCGAAAGCTGTATGAATGCTAAAGGAGGCGGGGGGGGTGCACTACCAGCGAAAGTTGCCAACACAGCAAGCCATGGCAGAGATGCAAACCCTGATCTCAGATGGGAGGTAACAGTACTTAACCACATTACCCCCATGCCCCCCCC
>JABFEB020000038.1:15122944-15142357 GCA_019775895.2 Stomatorhinus ivindoensis | reverse complement strand
TATACATGCTGGCAAGGTGCAGACTGCATAAAGTATATACATGCTGGCAAGGTGCAGACTGCATAAAGTATATACATGCTGGCAAGGTGCAGACTGCATAAAGTATATACATTATAACATTACGACTCCAGTTTGTATGACTTTTTCATGGATAAGTGAGTTCAGCACAACCAGAAATTCTCAGTCCTTGATTTTATTATGACGCTTGTTACACAATGCCGCGTCACAATTCCCTCAACCCGCTCATGAATCTTCTCAGCAATGTCATGCACACTCCTAAGAGATCTTAGTGACGGGTCTAGAAGACTTGGTTGGCAGAGATTTTGTTTATGCTTCCCATTTTACTAGTATAGCATGCTTTCGATACTGCTTTAAGACGTTATCTTAATATGGGACAAATGCTGTTTGGTTGTGTTTGGCTTGAGGTTCGAATGGTTTGCCTGTAAGGCAGCATACTGCTACGCCAGACTTACGATGATTTTAAACCGATGAAGGAGCGAGGGGGAATCGGCAAGGCAGCCGAACTCGGACTTGCTGGGGTTGTATTTGGGGACGTAGCCATCGGCGCCAGTGCACAGGAAGACCTTCTCGATGCTACAGATGAAGGAGTCGCCTAGGTTTTGCACTGGGTCCACCATCACCCGGCCATAGATGGTGTCACCTGCATCAGGTCCCAAACATGACAAGAATTTCTTTAGATTTTTGAACAACATCCATTACAAAAATTAAACTATTGAATGATTTTGATCAAACTATAAGATCTTCAGCTCTCAGCAGAGATGGACGCACTTCTCTCCCTCTCCTTATCTTCCCTGCTTTGCTCCTCTCGTCTCGTCCAGTTTACTGTTTTATACTTGAGAGACTCTCTCAGCCCTGCTCTTAAAAACGTAGAAAATCATGGATTTGATCAGCTGGTCTCTCAACGCAACTGACACCGTCTTCGCGAAGATAAGCCCTGGTTTGGAGGAACCTGACTGTCCTGCAGGAACGTACGCAGCTGGCTACACGATGGACGGATGGGATAAGTGGAGGGTCGTGTGTCTGGCAGCTCTTTCCGTGGAGGACATCGAAGAACATCTACCTATTCGGAGCCATGATTACAGGTCTTATGCTGATTGGATTAGGCATTGCCCTGGTTATCGAAGACTGAAGAAAACAGTGACAGCCGCTCAAAGCCTCACTAGGCCGCCTGGGATGGCAGAGCTGTTAGCACTAGACTGTGACTATAGATCGCAGATTGGATAACATCACTTTGACTATTGATTGCAGATTGGATACCATCATTGTGACTATTGATTGCAGATTGGATACCATCATTGTGACTATTGATTGTAGATTGGATACCATCATTGTGACTATTGATCGCAAATTGGATAACATCACGGTGAAGCTCACGGCTTTGCAAAGGGTTTTGGATGGCGGAGACCAGTGTGGACATTAGAGGAGCTGCGAAATTACAGCTTCTCACCCGAAAACCCAAACAACCCTATCCTATCTGCTTTTGGCTCCCCCCTAATCAGCACTGGCCTTGGCAACTCCCCCGGAAGAACAAGGCAGTGAGACTCTTGCATTCCTCTCCCCCCATCCCAAGGTCACCTGGACACACACACATATACATACGTACAGATACACACCCACCACACCCTCCCCCCATCCCATGCCTTCACCGCTTCATACCCCCAGCATGAACAGGCGGGTCTGTGACCACCGCCTCTGGCTGCAGGACCGGATGGCTGTTTGTCTATACTGGGCTACCTCCACCTCCCCATTTCCCCCCCCCGTTTTATGTTGTCAGGTGTAGTGACCATGTGCTTATGCTGCTGAGGTGCTTTTTCTGTTCCTACGTTGTTCTCCCCACTGGAGTACAGTCTGGGGGCTGTTTTATTATTCTCCTCCTCTCTCCTCATGTAATCCTGTTTTTCCTGTTCTTCCTATATCCCCACATCTTCCTGACCTGTCTACCCCCTATAATGTGATGTTTGTGTGGGTATATACACACACACACACACACACAGGTGGATGGCCAGTTTTTTCGCTGGTACTTGTGACTAGTGACATGGTATATTGCAACAGCAATAAAGGGTTTTCATCAATCAATCAATCAATCAATCAAGAAGATCAGGTGATGATCTGTCCGATTCTGTAGAAGCTAACCCAAAGAGGGGTTGTCGGACCCCAGAGGAGCCCAGAACCTATCGAGGAAGCTTAGGGCATGTATTATGTAATAATGAGACATTATTTAATACCTTGATAAAATACAACAAATTTTCATCGCATTTGATATTGTTACATAACACGTTGTGACACCCCTGTAATAATGCATCATGTAATAACACAGCATTATGTAATAACTCAACAAAATGTAACATTTTTAGGCTACGTTATAATATTATATTGCAACATTATCCTATTATTATTATTATTATCATCCAATTTGTCACATTCTGTTGAGTTATTACATAACGCATTGTTACAGGGCTGGGGATGCCCTTCATGGGATACCAAACCCCCCCACACAGAAGTACACACTGGGGGTAACCTAGGGATGGGGCACCTGCAGGGAGACATACATTCAGAGCAAGGAGAATCTCCACAGGGGGGGGGGCGCCTGTTCTGTCAAAAGAGCCACCGTGTCACAGGCATGACGTTTGTTCTGTGGCAAAATATTCTAGTAAAAACAATGCGATGCCATCAGAAAAAAATGCCAATGTGTACCTTATAGGATTTAATTACTTGTCACTGGTAATATACCCTCACGTTCCTCCATGTGAAACGGGCTACCACTAATATCATTTGGCCCAAAGGTGGTGGTATTGTCATACTGGACATAACTGTTACTCTGCTTCCATACCCTCTGCAAAAACGGTGTCACTCTCTTGTCCGAAACCCATGGAGCCATCAGACAGCCAGAGCGACTTCTTGGACAACAGGAACATTTGTGTGTTCAGGCTGAATTCCACGGGTACAGGGTCGCTCACCTACATGTGGGCAAAATAAAAACATTTTTAAGGGGGTTTTTAAAAAATACAACATTTGGTGCTTTTCCCCACAAACCGTGCCTTAGGAGTCAAAGACGACGGACTGGACAGGGCCTTAAAAGGATATTTATGTTTCCATGCGAGACCGATGCTTACCTGCTGGAAGCGAATGTCAAGGTCAAAGGTCACAGGCTCCCGGGGGCTGCAGACAGGGCGGAAACTGTACTCGAGGGTGGGGGCAGACGTGCAAGGGACCAGCTTCACAGTGTAGGTGCCCGAGTAATCTCGTATCTTGGGAGAAGAGGGTGGTCAAGGAAGGGAAGCAGATGAGAGCTCACGTTTGAAAGACTATTCAGAGTTTTGGACACCAGACACAGAGCCAGACAGAGAAAAAGCGGGAAATTACATGGTTATACACAGAAAATTGCGATAAATACATAAAGACCATGCCTGGCCCACAAAATGTTAGCCAAGCAGAAGAGCAAAAATGAGGGGGTATAATGGAGGCAAAAATATGGGCAGTGTGCTGTCAAGCACTGACAGATTCCTAAAAAACAGCTATTACACAATTCTAGAATATTCTAGTTTTCTCCTTGGTGGTTCACGATTCTTAGAAAAAAGATTTTCTATTGATGCTAAGCTAATAAATGAACAGCTCTCTGCTGCGCCAGTCCTATCAGGTCTCACGGGATTGGAGGGGGACGGTGACGGCAGGTGGAGTCTTCCTTACGGCAAAGTCGGAGGTGAAAGTCCACTGCTGCATGGGCTGGTTGTACGTCGGCTGGGTCCTCACCAGGCTCAGGTTGAAGGTGAGCCCTGGGTGATCGGTGCACAGGACCATGGAGGACATCGCGGAGCCTGGAGCCAAACCACAAGCACGATTCCTAAATAAAGGCCTGGCTTTTATGGTATTTTTGCCAGCAATTAGCAACGTCAATGAAACCCATCGGGGAATAAGGACTGGTTAAAGCAAGTAAGAGGCTGCTCCGGCTGCCATCTTGGATTGCATCTGTTCATGTGTGTAGCTCAGATGCCGGTAAGCGAAACCCGTGTCTCGTGAAGAGCACATCTCCCTGCATGTAGTCTTCTCTTACCTTCTAACAACACAGCCCAGAAGTAGGCCGAAGCAACCAGCGAACTGTACCTGAATGCGACGTTACGAAAAGGCCTCGGAAGCGAGCCTCCGTGCGGAAGTTCACCACTAGGCGGCCCTGCTCGTTGATCCGCATGCTGGTTGGATACAGAGAACCTGCAACAAGGGGAGACAGGGACAAGATAGTCATCAGAGTAAGTCCACCGGACAGGCAAATTTAAAGATACGATCTATTGGCTGTCACCAGCTTATCGGGCCTGATCTCTCAGCCGCTGACTTGCCTTGCAGTTCTGCCTGAGGTGGGCTCCCTACGCCATCCCTCCACAAGATGGCAGTGTCGTACACGAAGGTGAGACGCAGCTCAGACTGCAGGTCGAAGTGCTGCCAGCTGCCCAAGCCCACGGGAGAGTGGAAGACGTACGATACGTGGAGCGGGACCCGCAGAGTCACGTATGACTGCACAAGGTTCAGCACCTGCTCATCAAAAACACAACACGCTTACTATGGTACAATTTCTGAATGTTACACAAACGCCATTTCCAAAAACGTCAGGACAATGTGGAAAATGCATACAAAAACAAAAATATTTGATTGATCAATTTTATTTTACTCATATATAAACATCAGCCATTTATTTCTGTAAATATTCAAAATTTCTAAATGTGAAATGTGTTGGGACAGCGGTGTATTCACCACTGCATTACGTCACATTTCCTTTTAATAACGTTAATTCGTCGATTGGAATGGAGGGCACTAATAATTCAAATGTCAGAATGGATTTTAGAAATCTTTAAGACAATAAAATCGTTTTAAGGAACCATCAATCCAACCATCCATCCATCCATCTGCTATATAAAGAATTTTTGTCATTTCTTTTAAACGTCACACCGGTTTCTTCTCTGTGATTATTTCTATTTATGAAGCGTGGAAATACGGTACACCTGTGGGGGCAGCTCACATTCAGGAGCCACAGAGTGTGACAGTGATGTGTCATCCTAGTGAATCTTCCGGAAGCTGGCACATCGGGAGATTGGGGGGGGGGGGGAGGGGGGTGACCATGAAATATCCATTACTGGTTACAAATTCCAAAACATTTCTGCACTTGTCACCATGTCATAATCACTGCAAAGAGCCGTACAATATCTGTGGAAATACACTGACCCTGTCAGCAGGTAAAGATAATAAAGGTGTGATCTGCAGGCCCTGTTACCACACGCAAGACAAGCTGCCCACAAACAAGTTGGAATTAAACAAGCTGGAGTGAAACAAACTATAAACTCGGTTAATAGCGAATTTCCCCAGAGCTAATATTATTTGAAGGTCTTCTCAAAGTTGCCAGAGAACGTTAATGCAATGTTATTTCCATGTTCACACTAAAATATTATTTTTATATGAAATATTTTTTAAAAAGTGCTACATGTGTGTACTGCAAATGTGCCATACAGCCTTGAACCCGTGACCTTTGATGTGTAACGCAACTGTGTTTAGCTCTACCAAATACTTTCTTTATATATTATTGGTCATACTTGTAGTAGTAGTTTTAGTAATGGGTTAGCATTCTGGGAACATCAAGAAAACCGGACACTCTGAATGTTTCTATACCTTAATCGTAACATTCAGAAAATTGTTAGAGGAGAACAAGCTGCCCACATACTGTACGAGCTGGGAACAAACAAACCATAACTGAACAAAAAATCTGAATCCAAACAGGCTGGAGTTAAACAAAATATGGATAAAAAAGCTGCCCACAATCGAGCTGGGAAGAAACAATACATGGGTGAACAAGCGAGCTGAAGCCAAACAAACTGGGGCAAACTGGCTGGGTGTGATTTGAGCTGAAGCCAAACAAACAGGAAACAGACAATTTGTCTACAAATGGGCTGAAGCCAAAGAAGCTGGAGCTGAACAAACAAGCTGAATAAGTTAGGGCCAAACGAGCTGGAACTAAATAAGATGAAGCAAAATGAGCTGAGGCCAAAGAAAATATATGGAGACACTATAGATATCAAATTATTCCAAATTCTGCAGTTCTAAGTAATGAATATGCTGGGAAGACCAGCGGAGCAGGCTGATCACTGCACACTGTGCAAACTGCAGAGAAGTAACACCGACGACCACAGAGCTGACTCGATTATCCCCGAACACGTTCACACAAGCAATTTGAAAACCTTTGAAATAGTAAATGTGCATAAAAGCCAGCTTCAGCCTACCAACCCACGCCAATACTTCTAGCAAAGCACGGTGTTCGGACCAATCTACATATCAATCAAGGCTGCTTGCGTCCTGGTGAGAGACAAGCAGGGAGCTGCGGGGAAAGACGCAGAAAAAACCTCAAGCCAATTCACATATAAATCTTGCCAATAACCATGGAAACAACATGACTGAGCCATCATTGTTCCACCTGCCACAGGGTCATTAAGAGCCACAATGCCACAGGAGAACATTTAGTACTTCAAAGATCTGAAACAAAGGTGTTTCTCAGTTTGCACAGTGTAAACATTCAAAGACAATGAATCTGCAGTGTGAATCTTGGCCAGACTGCTGAGCCATTTGGACCGACCACCAGAATCCAGGCTCCCAAGTGTTACTATTAAGGCAATGCAGCACTCAGAATTAGCCTCTCGTCCATGTCTGGTATAGTAATTATTCCACCTGCTCCTCCAAAAAGTGAATCATGGGGCTACAACTGAATCCTACATAGGCAAGAGGTTCAGGGTCAGTGCAGCTAAGCATTAGAATGTCTAAGATATGTAATGCACATGATTTTGGACAGAGATTGAAAGTTCAGGTCCAATCCAGGCCAAGATTTTGTTTCAACCATCCAGTTAAACACTCCATGACTATGACACTTTATATTCAGCTGGTTGGTTGAAACCAAATCTTGGATTTGTACTTTCTGGACCTGAGCTTTCTGAACGTGGTGTGATTGCTGGGGCCGCGTTCCTGGGATTTTCACACACTACAGAAAGCCGCGAGTGCAGGAATAGTGGGTCAGTGCAGCAGTGGTGTCCATGAAGGCTCCTATTGAAGCAGCCTATATACAGGCATAAGAGACTTAAAATGTATCGAGAGACGTCTGAAGTGGACATATTTGACCACATGTGCAGCATGCGGCAAGAACCAAAACAAATGAATTGGGCTGCCACTATAGAGGTTTGGTTAAATGTGTGTGATATTGTACCTTATGTTGTATAGTTTATTTTACCTGTCCCCTATAATGCCTGAGATATATATAAGTTGATGGATACCTGTATTCAAATATTAAAAACACTAGTTGCACAGATTCTTAGAAGCTAAGCAGAAATGTCGTGAAAATTAAAAACTTAATTCTGGCTGCCAACATGTGTCATGTACCCCACAGTTGTCTTCTTTCATTTTGTGTTTCTCCTTGTAAATATTTGGTAGGACTTCAGCTTGTTGTTTGTGCATAAATATTAGTTGGATCTTCTCACATGGCATTACAGGCAGTTGAACTGTAGGGGGCAGTATCGGCTCACCACCAATGCATGTTAGCTCTTCTCAGTGACTGTTCGTCAACATAAAAGTTAAATACATAAAAAAAGACTGGCTAAAGTTAACCATAGAAGACAAATAATCTGCTATCTTAATTCTCATTTCATACATTTTTATCGCCAACAATTTACCAAAGTGACAGTAAATATAAATTCACATTCCATAAATAAAATCCCCAAAATTAAACAAAATACATAACAGAATCTCTGAAAGTGAAACATGAAAAATTGTATGATTTATAATTAAATTATTAAAATCTAAAATAAATACAGTGGAATCCGCTTATAGTTATCACGTCCGTCTGGGTGAAATCGCTATAAGCAGTCTATCATTATAACCGTTTTTTTTCCCTTGTTATTTATAGCTCAGGCAGATTACCATCTGACATTTGTATGTATTACATGAATAACAGCTAATAAAATGGACAGCGTTGCTATTTACTGAATTTTATTGACTCTTTCAAAATACAGTATAGCTGTTTCAAATGACAGTACTGTACAAATTAAATTACTGAACTATGTATAATTCAAATACGCTAAAATATTGTAACCGACAGCATCTGCATGTCCCGGCATGCCTCACGAGTGCGTGTATATAGCCCCGAGTGTGTCTTGCATATAGCCCCTGTTTGTATTTGTTAGTGTAGCTACATTTTGTGCTGTGTATCCGATTGTCACGTGTGCTTTTAACTGTGGTTGTACGCGGTTCTTGCCTGGGCCTCATGTGTCTTAGCCATTGTGTAATTACCCTCCTTTGTATAACTGCCCCGTTTTTGCACGTTATTCAATATTTTTATTATTGTTGCTTGCTGTGTGGTTTATTCCTTTATAGAATAACATAAAAAGCAACTTCACATCAGTCCACCTGTGGCTGATTTCATTCACCGCTGCCGTGATTTCCAGGTCTCCTCAGTGCTTCAATACGGCACTATGCTGTATATAAAATATACATGTTCTGTATACGCTATAAAATATACCTGATTGTAGTTTCGCTGCTGCATCTCGGCGGCTCGTTTTTCATAAGCTTTGATGAGTCTATATTAGTCACTGAGAGAAAATTACTTTCTTTTTCCCGTCATGTTTTCTGTGTGCGCTGCACAGCTAGCCAGAAACAGACGAAAGCAAAATAGGACTATTCAAGTAAGGCAAAAAAAAAAAAAGAATTAGCGTAGTCAAATTTTTTTCTGTAAGTTGTCATGCATAAAAACACCCAAAATGAACACTGTAAGCAGACAACTTGATTACTATAAGAGAATTGTACTGGAGTGCTACACAGAAACGCAACAACTACGGAGAAGGAAACAACCAACGGCATCAAAGAGCCCAGTAAACTTGCCGACTTCTGCTTTCTTCTTTCACCAATGTGGGCTGCAAACATTACCCACAAACATTTTAGAAAATGTTGAGTTCAGGTGTTGGCTACTAATAAAATGTTAGGAACCAGGAGCTGGTTTTAATGCCACATTAGTTATTAGGGGGGCGTCAAAGTCAAAATCATTGTGTCTGTGACTCGTTTTTTTCATTTTACTTATTTAGCAGACGCAATTATTCAAAGTGATACACAGATGCTTTTATCTAAAGCAATTTTTGAGGGAGTAGGGTCCAACAGTCCAAGGAGCTATTGGATGTTAAGGGCCTTGTTCAGAGACAGCGTTAAAACCACTTTGCCAAGTGCGGGATTTGAGCCGGCAATGTTCGATCACTGGCACAGCATGCTAACCCGCTGAGCCACACATCACTCTCCCCCAGCACACTGTGTTTTGGCTAAAATGACTATGCTCACCTGCCCATCAGTCCCGATTGTCCCCCCGCAGTCCGTGAGCAGCTCGGACATGTCGTAGTAGCTGGTAAACTCCCAGAGGCAGGCGTCCAGGTTCAGGTTCCTGTAGAAGCGCAGAGCCCCTGCACCCCGCAGGGCGGCACTGAACTGGTACGGCATGGCATCCCCGATGACATTGGCGCCGTGGGCAGCGTCGGTAAGGAAGCCGTGACGGGTGGTGACCTCGTGCTGGTCCAGCAGGTTGGAGCAGCGGTGGTTGCCCACCCGTGTGCCGTCCGGGCCGAGCGTCAGTTCGAAGTTGGATAGCTGCCGAGTGGAGATCACCGGCAGCATGCCTGGGGAGGGTCAAGCATTAGGGTGGCACTTAGCGTAATTGGTGGGTACAGAGTTGCGAGATGGCAAGGAAATATATGGGGGAGGGGGGGTGTGGGAAGTACTACGAGGTTTCGAGAGGAGTGGCTCTCAGGATGAATCTGAAAGGTCAAGCAGGGGGCACAGTGTGAAAGAAAACACTGGAACAGTGTGACCAGAACCAAGGTGCCTATCGGTTTGTGTGCATGGAGGGAACAAGCAAGGTGTTAGGGGTGGAGGGGGGCATGAGGAGGGGCGGGTGCAGCGGCTCACCATCGATGTGTGGCATGGTGACTGTCAGCTTGATGAGGTTGGCGTGGTCGGGGTCGTCAGCTCCCGTATAGCGCAGCTTGGCGGAGAAGGGCTCAGCGCCCACCGTGCCCAGGTTACGGGGTTGGCACAAGCCTGCGGTGACGTATCAGGTCACATGGCACTCATTATGACATCATCATTTCAGGGATACTTATAGGTTCATGAAGGGTGTTTCTCAGTATGCATACATCATCATAATTGTTTTCTCGTCTGCCCATTTTATCTTCCGTTGCCACAGACCAGCTTCAATACTCAAGAACAGAAGCACAGTGGACGGTAAAAATCCCTGAATGTCGTTCCTGCACCCGCCCCAAATATCAAAGATGAATCAGTTGCATCCTCATCAAACCAGACTGATCCCATGATTCACTGTGTCCCAAGTTCATTCTCGGGAGGCAAATTAGCGAGACCGCTCTTGCCAAGAACACAAGTATGATCTTTGCGTTTTTGGCTTTGAGAAACCCCCCAAGTGTCTAGAATACCCAGGGGCTACCAGTAAATTCTGCTACTCACCCTCCTCCACGCTGATGGTGACAGCTGGGCTGCTGATCTCCAGGCCCTCGTCACCGTTGGAGTTGACGGCGCGGGCGACGCACTGAACCCGCGAGCCGGCTTGGAAGTAAACGGAGTCCAGAGTGATGAGCTTGGAGGACGTGAAGAAGGTGTCGAAGTCCACCTCCTTCATGGGGCTAGTGACGCCATCGGGCCCAGCCGGAGCGCTGACCAGCCAGCGGTACCGGCTCAGGGTGCTGTTGATGTGCTCGCTAAAACAGATGGAGCCGGTCTTGTGGAAGTCTGAGTATTTCGGGTTGCAGGCCTGTGAGAATGGGACCATTAAGAAGGCGACGGTCATGACCAGTTGCTAGAAACCCTATTAATTTTGACCCAACTAAAAAAAACACACATACTTATATACACAAATACATAAACAGACACGCCATGAAAATGTCCCCACAGGCCACTTCAGGAAGCAGTAACTCCTCTCTTTCTGGAACTACAAAGCCTCGGGATGGAATCCTCCATCGTTACGTAAACGGTAACCGCTAGCCTATTTAGCTGCAGTCTTCATGGCTTATTAGCCGTCTGGGACACACCAACTTGTTAATATAACAAGACAGCCGTCACCCCCCGATCAGGTAGTCCTTTAAGCAGCCCCCTTTAGTAATGCCTGACTATTTCGATTTCTTTCTTCATACATAATACTTTGATGTCTGTATTAATAAGCAGCCAGGGGTGGAAACTAGATACCACAGCGGAGCAGCTGGGCTGGATGGGCTAACAGAGTTCCAGCTAAAGCAGATAGAAATCAAGCACAAGGTCTCCACCCTGTCTATGCAGTTACTCTAGACCCCCAACTGATTTACTCAATGACAATTATGCTGATCCTGTAATGCAGTGTTTCTCAACTCAGTTTGCGGAGAACCCCAGACACATTTCTGCTTCCTCCCAGCTCCCAGCACACCTGACCCAAACATTCAACAACACCGAATACCAGGCCTGTCTGGAGGACCCCAAGGACTGGGTCAAGGAACACCGCTGTCAGGATATTTTGGTTTTGTAAATACGGCAATCCAAAACCCTGGCCATCACCATCAATCACAGTTGTCTGAGGGCATCCCATCATGCATCTCCCCCCGCTAAGAGGAAGCATGGACCCACCGTCACGCAGATGACAGGGTAACCAGCTGTGGGGTGGAGGCGGTCCGTGGTCCGACCGGTGTCGTCGTACTCCAGCAGGGAAACCACTTCTGGTGAGGAGGGGAAGGTGACATCGGCCATACTGACTTCCTCGATGTACACGATGGCTTTGCTCATCTGTCACACGACAAATAGGACCACATGGCTCATAGTGACGGCAATAATGAATGCATAATAAAACAACATACAGTAAAACCTGAAATTAACATACTTTTACATTTCCAGAACTTCTGGAAAATAGATTCAGCACAAATAACTGATGAAATCCATTAAATCTTGAATCAATCGAAAATTACTATTTCATGCTTCTCTTTAAAAATTTAAATTTATTGGGAGTGTTTATTTAAAATATTAAAACATTTAAAAATTATAGTGTAAGAAATGCCTGTTATCCTGTAGAGCAGCTTAAAATACTGTATAGGTTACACAGACTGCACATCAGTAAGTACTGACCCAGAGAATGGGAATTTCAGAAGGAGGTTTCGCACAAAGGGTAAAATTTCCACAGTATACTCATGCACGTTTTCCACACCTGGATCTCAGCGACCATGTTCTCGTCAGGCTTCAGGTGGACAGTGAAGGCTTCCCTCATCTCCCGCACGCCGTCGTACAGAATCTCTACCTCCACCACGCGTCGCGTGTCCCCTTCCTTAAACTCCACATCTGTTGACATAGATTTTTTGCCCCATCAACTCTCTGCAACATGGCTGTGTAACCATGACTCACTGGAAGGGGGAATAAGTGCTTCACAAAGAAAGCTGTCCCGCAAAGTCCACGGATATAAGAAAAATGCTTTGATCATTGCTATACACTGCCGAAAAAAAGATTATGGCAACAACGTGTTCAGGAAAAACTACTGAAACTCTATTTGTAAATGAACAGTCATGTGGCGCTTTTCCACTATAGCAAACAGGAATCGATCCGACCCGAAACGCGAAGAGGCAGGCACTTATACACCGAAGTTCCGTAACGTGGTCCTGTTTTACAAATCCCTGTGCTGTCTACACCATGGACTTTTTAGTTCCTGGACTCTTTTGCGTGTCGCTTTCACACCACACAACAGGAGCTGGGAATTAGCATTTGTTTGCGTAAATCTGTATTATAAAACCATTCTGTTCAGCTGTTCTATAGTACTTTTTTTAAGTAGGTGGATGGAAATATTCACGTTACAAGTCATCGTGAACGCATTTATACATCGTGATGTGCGATGCGACTAAAAATGAATGATATATAGAATATGCCCTTCTTCCCTTCAGATAATCCATCTGCAGGACAGTAGTACCTCCTTATATTTTGACCAATCAGATGGTGGTGATGGCAGTAGCATGTCAGGTCACGCTTTCAGCCCTGCTAGTAAGCAGGATTGTGGCACCATGGCTATGGGATTAGTAAGACTAAGTAAGACATGATTTACAATGGAAAACGGTCTCTTTGCGGTAAAAGTGTACCCCTCCCTCGCATTTAGTTTCAGCGTCCATCTACAGTAGCTAGGTCACGAGATTGCGCTTGATGAAGAAAGGGCTCTACCTTTGGATATGGGGTGGTAGTCCTCTCCTGAGGTGGCAGAGCCGTCCTTGGTGTGAACGCGAACCACTGACACCTTGGAGGAGTCCCCCACCCGCAGCACGGGGATCCGCACCACCGCCACCTGGCCCACCTCCCATGGCTCGCTCACGCTGAACTTGGTCTCGGCGAACTTGATGACGGGCTCTGCGGATAAGGAAGCGGGGTGATGCAGAAGACGAAACAACCGACCAGGTCAACTTTGACCGTTTAACCGATCTGCGACGTCCAGGATTTCAGGAAGGAACCGTCATTTCATTCACTTGGGTTTGACTTTAAATGCTATGCAGAGTTGGACTTGGGGTCAGCTCTCTACGTACTGGAAGTCTGCCGCTTACGTACTGTCTGCATGGTCGTTAATCCTGACGAGTGTCTCATTTTGAGCTCCGACAGACGCCCCAAACGGAGAGTCACTCCTGGGACTCCCCAGCACCAGCCGGAGCTCCTCGTCCTCCTCGTGGAGCGAGTCGTCCACCAGCTTCAGTACGCACGGCTTCTCCGTTTCCCCTGAGGGGCAAAAGCTAAATTGCATTTTTTTCACATGGCTCCCATTCACCAGTATTGAATTTCTCAGGAGTTATGAAACTAAATTTTATTTTCATTTGATTGGTTGACCAATAAACTTAACACATCGACCTGAGAAGTACTGAAAAATCCTCAAGGGTTTATGAAATCCATTTATCAATGTTTACGCCTAATACACAGACTGTTTGAGTGAATCCTCATCTGGGTGCAGTAATCACATTTTAAATATGTGTTATTTATCTATGTATTATGTAATTGGCCACCTATGTAAAAAGGTTTATTAATATTTCGAGCTATTCATTGTCTAACAGGAATATTTATTTGAGAAACATGGATAAAGAAATTCATCAGAACTTTGCCATATCTGGCCTTTGTCTTTGCCGTTATCTTTGTTCTTACCATCATCAGTGTCCTACCTGGGAGGAAGGTGATGAGCGAAGCATCAGTATTCGGCCGCTCTTCGAAGTCCATCATCACTTGGGCGGAGCCCTGCCGGGTGTAGCAACGGACAGTGGACCGGTAGCTGAGGTCACCACTGCGGTGCACCATGACCGAGACCTGACCCGCATTTTCATTGGCTGTGTACATGGTATTCCGGAACTGTACTTTGGGCACTGACAGAATAAAGAGTTCAACAGTCAGACGGATCAGAGGTTAGAGGAATCGCGGACTTGCCGTAAGATGTGCGCTGTTCTTAAATTCGCTGAATTAATCAGAAACGCTCAAAAAAGCTTACTACTATTTTCTTATGATGTCATGGGTCACAGTAACACTCACAGTCTGAGACAGAGTCGTTGATGTAGATGGTGGTCTTGCTTGGCTCTCCGAGGACGCCGTTCATCGGCATCCGCAGTACCAGCTCGAACCTCTCTACGCCCTCGAGGGCGGGGCGGCCCAGGTCATCCAGGATGGTCACGCGTAAGGTCTGCATGTTCACCCCTGGGGCAAAATCTAGATTGCGGCTGATTCCCACATAGTCTGTGCCGGCTGCGAATGACACAGAGACGTCACTGACCTGCTGGCAGAACTTGTAACTACTAACAGAGTACGCAAGACTAGCAGAATAAAGGAAGAATTTGCATGATCAGCCTGACAGCAGTGAATCCCAGAAAGAGGATGATGGCATTAGCAGGCATCCGGTTGGTATATGCGAAGGCCCAGGGGGTCATTTAGCTGCTTGTTTACAGTTTGAGCATGGAAGGTGCCTTGTTGGCCTCCCAGCATTTCCCATGGGCAGATGACCCAGAAATGCTTGTCGGTCCCTTAGCTAAGCTTCTCATGAAAGTTTTAGATGAAACAGGAGTAAGGAGTCAACCTACAAGAGAGTGTGAGTGAAGGCAACGGAAAAGGAGTGAAAGTATGAAAATTGAAGAAGGCAACTAAAAGGTAAAGGGGGAGCTTAAGGATGTGGCCCCTGCCTGTGCAGATATCTAGGTGTGTGTAGGTGTGTGTGTGTGTGTGTGTGTGTAAGCCTCAGTTATTAAGACCTGTCCATTCCTCAGATGTACTGCTCATTCATAACAACCTGGTAATGGGTCAACTCCACTCCCACCAAATCTCACCCGTCTATACTGGCCTGAGGCCACAGCATTTTGCACGGACCCCTCCCTGAATCCCCTCCAACTTGTAACTGCATTCCTGTACCTAATCTATCTCTCTGCTCATGAAACAACCCCCCCCCCCCCCCCCAAAAATGACCACAGAAATCTAACTCGAAAAATCAAAACCAAGGTCTGGTTTTCCTCAAAACACAAAGCATCACTGAACGTCACAATTTCACATGCAGGACCAACAGTATCTTCAATATCTTCTGAGCTGAGACGCAGATAACAGTGAAAACTGGTAAGAAACCGACGCGGTCACTGCCGAACTTTGCGAGAGCGAGGCCTACCTTCGGCAGAAACTGGCTCGGTCTTTCGGGAACGTGCGGTGACGGTGGCCACCTTGGACAGATCGGTGCCAGTTCTCCACACGCGCACCTCCACGTGGCCCTCGCTCTCCTCAACGTGGTACTCCAGCTCTCCGAAGTAGAACGCAGGTGCTGAGGGAACAGGAGATGAGCGGACAAGCCCGTGTCATTACCGCAACTAGTGTTTGGCCGAAAGAGTTTCTATGAACAAGAAATTGAAGTGCTTTGTGCCTTTCAGACTCTTAACAACTACATGCTTTCAAAATTGCCACTTTTGCAGGGACTGAAAATCACAGAAATGGATTGTCCTTCTCGTAGTAACACCCAGAAAACAATCAAAACTAATATCTTTTCTAAGTGCAGAAAAAAGTCAGGAGGCTCTGTCTAGGACTAACTGTTACTGGAATCTGCCTGCTGTTTTAACCTCACATGATTCACGATCGGCGAAGTTCAAATTTGTAATCAGGAAGCAGCAGGTTGTAGGAACCCTTGATCGAGTTTCTACAAAGGCCGACTGCTACTATCTTTGAAAAACGACCCCACAAGGGACATATCACAGTCATAAGCACCACTTCGCAGTGATGTGTTAGATCATATCTGGAAGTTTATCTGTCCTCCGCTGTGGAATGCAGTGCTCTCCGCACAGAGGGTCTTGAACCGGATCTTTTTACACGGAAGCGTGACGGCAGGCACCCTCCTGTGGCCTGCTGTCAGTTCCAGAGACTACTCTGGAAACATGAGTACCAGGCAGTTAGAAAAGCAGAAAGGCTGTCTGCCTAAACCAAGCGTAGGCGATCGCGCCCATGTCCACACTCCTGGCGCCTATTGAACATAAGATACCTATATAAGAAATGAAATAAATAAATAAGGAGATATACAAGGAGGCCAGGCATGGCTGCCACTTTGTGCTGATTCCTGTTACAGCACGTTCTTGACACACTCTGGGGTGAGGAGAAACAGCCGCAACAGCATCAGTATTCATGTAACGTGTGTCAACAAGATCGCCGTACTCCATCTTAATAACAAATGACATGGCACCTAACCCTTTGTTTTTTAATAGCTTACCAGGAATAATGCTCTTTGTCCATCTGCAAGAAAACAGATTTAAAGGTGGGATTCTGATCCTGGATAAAGTATGGAGTCCTGTGTGAGTTGTTAAGTTGTTCCTTAACTACACTATCACCAGCTGTATCTTGGCAGTAACGTAACGCACCCAAAGCCCATCTAATGTGGCAGGGGGAATGAGTGGAGAGAAGCAAATGTACCATGAACAGATAGGGTTAATTAAAAAAAATTTAATTACCTGATAGATAGCAATCTGTGGGGTAAGTGGCAGGGGGGGGGGGGTTGGCAGCCATTGCAGGTATATTTACTTTCCTGGAGGGGGTGTGGCCACCTGCCACACAGGCACCATGTGACCAATCTCGGCAGCTATCTCTGGCTCCCCATAATCATGATTAATAACATGGCAACCCTGTTTATGGGATTCAGAGCATCGCCAAAACGGGCTTGGCTGCGGCGAGACGTTGCCTTTGGGATCTTGGCAAGGTTTCCCGCTTTCCCTTTTTCTGCTGCAAAACTCTTGTGACCAACCTTGGGAGACGACCGAAAGTTCACAGCCGTATCTGTGACAGAGCGACCCCCATTTCCCCCCCCCCCTCCGCCACTGACAAGATGCCGAAGATGATGACAGCTTGAAGGAAGGGAAAATTGTTGTTTTCCCCTCCTTCTCTTCAGAAGAAGACTTGTTTTAACCCGTGTGACTTTTCAAGGAGGTGGTCCATTAAGTCAGTCTTTTTTCAACAGTTTTCCATATAACATCTTGTTAGAGAACTGTGAGGCAGGAATTATTTATAGTTTGCTTCCATAAGATCATCTCCACTTCAATACAGCCTTCTGAATGTTCAAAAAAGCTAATATCTAAAAATCGATTCCTTGGAAAAAAATGTAAGAATTTTCATAGAAATCAATAAACAAGCCCCCCGCAAGTTTGTAACGATAGAAAAAAAAACCAGCGTGGTCTGACTGACTGCTTTAAACAACTGGAAAATCTTTTATAACCTTTATTTCTCCTTTCGTGAATCAAATAAATCTAAAGATTCCAAACTCTCAGGACTTAGTCATGCATCAATTACATCCGTCTGACAAGAAAGGTTACCAGCAGACTGTGGATACAGTCGATGTTCAATCCATGGACAGCGAAGAGCCTTGAAATTATGTGCACATTTTGAAACTCTACAATAATAAATTCAGCAATCTGCGATATCCATTCCAGAGATGGGAGAAAGATAGATTATTGTCTATAAGACGGGTAGCATAATGGCCACGGGCTGAAATTCAGTGTTTAATTAAATGTGATTCTGCCATTTAAATGTGATTCTCCAATTGATTTTCTTATTATCTATAATCATCTGGGGAGGTGTGGGGTGCAAGTGGGGGTCCATCAGTGCGGGGCTCTCAGGTTTAAGGGGATGGAGTTTCATTATGCTGATGTCACAAAGGGCAGTAAACACCAGGCTTCAAAGCCACCACCAGGGGTGCAAGCTTTACCTACCACCACCACTGCAATGGATCAGAACCAATGCACATCTGGTGTAATGGTTCGAAACTCTTTTGGAACGCATGTAAATAGAAACGATGAAGTGGTTGGCACTTTTTAGCAGAGGCCCCTGTGTTTCAGCCTGGGTAAACCCGTGCATTACACATGGGCATAGGTTCTTGGTAGCAAATTGTCACAAAGTTTCTGGATCTTGTGGAAGGTTTAACCGTAACAATGCGATGGTGCATTAGATCAGCCAGAGACAGATATGTGAACGTCATCGACCATCTATCCCCAATCACATGTCTTAGGCTGCCTGGCGACACATCTGTGGGTGATGTGGTTGCTCAAGCAGATGGATCGAGGAGATTCCGGCCCGGTGCCAACGGTTTGGGGCGCCTGAACAAAAGCTCACCCCACTCTTAAATGTGAAAATTATTCGTAATTATAATCCAAGCAACCTCACAAGTGCTAATTCCCAAATAAGTACCTCAAGACGCTCGCTCAAATTGGAACCTGAATTATACTAATGTACAAATGAATTACCACTCCACGGGTGGGGATGTGTACTTTGCACCTGTGTTAATTAAAGAATTAAACAATCGCTTTGTTGATGTTGTTGACAGAGCCGCAGGCCGTGCTGTGATTAAGAACTGGGAAGGTTTTGCGATTAAACCCTGAAGGGGCCCCCACTGTGCCACTGAGCGCAGTACTTAACCTAAACTATAAAGGAACATCCCGTGCCGGTTGCTTAGAGATGTGCTTTGGTTACCCGGAGACCTGCGTTAGTTCCCAGGCTGTTCATGAAGGGCTCTGCAAACAGTAGCAAACAGACAATCTTAAAAGGGGAGAGAGTAGCGAAAACCGAATGAATAAATTGTGGATGGTATCCAGGTGTTAATGGACTAAAGTAAGCTGGTACGCTCACATGTAGACATACTAGCGTGCATGTTAGACAGAAAGCACACGTGCCGGACAAAGCATTGGGACACACCCAGATAGGTATGTGCAGCCTGTTTGGGGAAGGCGACAGCCCAGACTATCCATCATCCACCAGCCTGGGGGAAGGGGTGAGGAGTCCGGGGGGGTGCAGCATAATGACAGGGAAGCTCAACACGGCACCTTCTACCCCATTCTGCTTCCAGATAACCAT
>JABFEB020000038.1:15111461-15121663 GCA_019775895.2 Stomatorhinus ivindoensis | reverse complement strand
CTCACCTGGCTGTAAGACCTCAAAAAAAAAACCAACCCCTTCTCTATATTCACACACACACACACACACTCACATGTACGGAGATCAGAATTACACTCTCCACTGCTTCCAAAAGATCAGCGCTCAGGAGACGACGGTGACCTGGGAAGCCTTTTCAGATCTCTGTCTGCTGGCCAGCTCAGTGCTGTCCTCTCTCCATGTACAATGACCAGGCTACTCCAGACAGTCATTTCCTACCTACTTATCCTTCCCGGTGAGTACCGAGACCGTTTGGCGTTTAACGAGGGAGGGTTTTGTCCAAGTTACCGGACTGCAAGCCCAGCTCAGTGATGCCAGCGTGCTGTTATCAGCACGGAACCAGACGATCGTCCTGCGGCATGTCATTTGCTTTCAAATGGCCGATCGGGTTACAGATGCTCCATGCGTGAGGTGAGTTTCTCGGTGGGGCATAAAGCTGCCCTGTCTGCCAGTGGTTTTGGGTAATTTCTCGCCCCCCGCTCGCTTTCTCTCCGTCAAACTAGCATCCCGGACCCCAAGCGGAATCGAATTCCCTCCCAGGCAGGATAACAATGGAACAGAAACACACCTCTTCACAAAAGCGCGTTTGTTCCGATCCGCGCTTCGTTCGGTGACCCCCATGCAGCATGCAAGCAAAAGCCGCCTGATTGTCTGTGCAATCACCCCCCCCCCCATCGTTCACTGAAGGTGAGACTCGCCCCGAGGCTGTGGCTGCAGATAAGCCCTGCATTTAGTATCCCACCTACCTCACAGGAGTCAGACGTGTCCCTGCGTCTGAACTCCGCGGACGGCTCAGATTACACATGATAATCTCACGCCTCAAGCGCAGCGCCTACACACAGGCATCGGACTCACATCTCCAAACAAACCGCATGAGTAAACATACTAGAGGTCAAAGGTCACAGGAAACCACTCAGGTGGGGGATGTCAACCATGACGCCAGGCTTGGCCTTTGCGTACTTATAACAAGTTATATTTTATTGATGCACAATATAACTTTGGAATGGGAAGAGAAATATTCAGGGGGCGTCAAATGCATTTTAGTGCAAGAACCAAGAGTCCACGGTAGATGTGGAGGGCGGGGTGAGACTAGCCTGCTGCTGGGTAGAGGCGGATGTGCTGTGTGTGGATGTGGGCTGGGCTTTGGATGTGACAAGCCAGTCATTAGCTTACTAAGCACATGTCCATGGTGGCCAGATTTTGTTGACTTGACAGCAGACAGCCTGTTGTCATCCTGGACTATCAGTGTTGACATACCAGGGTTGGCTTACCCTCTCAGTACCCATGTCAATGCATGACATTTCTTTGGGGTTTCAGCAGACATGATGGTGCCACGGTTGGCACTGTTGCTTCACACCTCGGGGACCTGGGTTCAGGTCTCTGCCAGGGTTCCATGTGCGTGGAGTTTGCGTGTTCTCCCCATGTTGTCATGGGGTTCTCACCAAGTGTTCCGGTTTCCCCCCACAATTCAAAAACATGCTGAGGTCACTTGTTACCGAATTGCCCATAGGTGAGCATGTGAATGGAGTGTGAGTGCATAGGACAAGCGATTACAGAAGATGGATGTTTGATTACTTACTTATGTAATATAAAATGAATTTATATTAAATGACAACATTGAGAATGCAGCGACCATGGAGTAACTGGGAGTTAGGGGCTTTGCTCAGGGGTCAAAGGCAACATCACTCAGCCACCTTCTGATCCTAGGCAGAAGAACCCAACCTGCTGAGCTGCACACCACAAATTCTGCAGTAAACACGCTCATTTATTTGGTGAGCTGGTAATCATTGCCACATATGACGTGTTTGGGTTGTAGAAGCTCAGCAGAAGCACGCAGTGAGATAAAAGAGGCAGAGCTGTGAAGCCAAAAAAAAAATCAACTTTTCTGCTGATGAATCCAGATACATCCTGGATGAGTTCCTGGATGTGGCAGCAGAAGCCACCAAATCATTTTGTAAGCCCTGCTAATGACCTCTTGAAATGTGTGGAAGGCAATAGGCTGGGACCGATCCCTGGCAAGACCCCCAGAAGGGAGAGACGCCAACATCCACCTGTTGGCCAACCCCAGCTTACGAGTCAGTGCTACGCTACATAAGATATTCAGCTGACAAGGGCTTGGTAACAATGCTCCTTCTCTGAGCTCCTGTGGCTCCATAAGCAAGTTTTCTGTGGTTCACCTTCCCCAACGGCACCTGAGCTGAAACAGCCCAGGAACACCCCCCTGAGGAACACCTTCAGGCATCTTCTGAACAAAAGGTGGGCTGGAAGCTGAGCTCCAAGCACTAGCAGCCAAACAGAGCCAAGATCCTGCTGCCGATCCCACTGATTCCTGCACCTCGCCTTCATAGCTCTTATTGAGCTGTAATGCTCACCTTCAGCTAATGGGCTGAAAAACACCATAGAGTAAACAAGTTTGTAAATGGCTGATTCGGTCAATGTTTCCATTTGACAGTGAAGTACACGTAGTTCTGACAAAAAAAGAAAATCACCGTTTCCCTGGAGACATGCTTTGAGTCTTTGGGAATTACTTCAGTTTTCCCCTCTTTTCTTTCAAACGCATTTTCTTGCTCTCTTTCACACCTCATAAATCAATTTCGGAGCAAAGCTTTTGAGAGGCTGTATGAGTCAGATGACTCCGTTTCTGTCCATAGGGGTCCTGCAGAAGAATCTTGATGCCCCAACCGGTCTCCATGGAATAAAATATATATTTCATACAAACATAAAAGAACAAAGAGCCAACTTTCAAGAAGCAGGTCTTTGTTTAGGATACAAGAGTGGAAAATATTGCAGAAGCACAATAAGAGAGTAAAGCCCAGGTTCTTACCGTCGTCCGGGTCGGGCAGGATGGTGACGCGGGCGCTAGGGTGCTCCGAGCCCAGTCGCCCTCCCAAGGGCATGCTGAGCGTGACGTTGAAGATCTCTTCTTCTTCGTACAACGAATCGTCGATGATGACGACACGGCAGGCCTTCTCCGCCTCCCCTTTGTCGAAGCGCAGCACGCTGGTGTGTTCCTCAGGACGCGAGATGTAGTCGGAGTAGGAGAGGACCGTGGAGGGGATTGTGCCCGTGGCTGTGCCTGGGAACATGAAGAAGGGTAAAGACGGCAAATCAGCATGGGGGGTAGAGCAGGAATGGGGGTGTCGGGGTAGCTCAAGGACAAGGTTGGACCGGAGACTTCATGGTCTTGGAGTAAAATTTTTCATCTTTGGTCTCCAAGGCATGATGCATCCTCAGTACTCCCTAAGAGTTTGACCAGCCAACTGTAAGAGCGTTAAAATCACACCCCCCAACCCTGACAATGTCCTCCTGGGAAGGTGGTGTACATGAAAGAGCACGCAACATCAGACTTGACCCACAAGGAACCGGATTCAGGAATGACAGCTTGCTTCCTAAACGCAGCAGTAACAACAGAGGTAGTCTGGGATGTCTTTGGCTTTTTCCCAAAGGACATGCAAGACATTTTGAGGCGGCAGAGTTGGCAAATCTTACTTGCGGTGCTCAATAGGACCTGAAAAAAGGCAGCAGGGATCCTGAATGCAGAGGGCTGGGTGTATTGCTTGACCACTGTGCCCTGTGTGATTTCCCCACATAGAGAGTGGTGGTGTTTGGGGCACTGATTGACATTAACTCACCTTGCTGAGTGTAGCAGATCACCATGAGTTCTTGGCTGATGTCTCCACTTCGCTTCACGGGTATAAACAGCTCACCAACATCCTCCTCAATGGCATAGCTGGACTGGGGGATGAAGACCGTGGACTCTGTCAAGGGAGAATTGGATAGCAGAATACAGGCTGTTGAGTAATAAACAAGCTTGCATTACTAATTGTCTTAGTGGACACGTGTCCAAAGGAAAGAATCATCATTAAGTATGACCCATTTTTATAAAAGAGACAGCTACTGAAGAAATGTGGACCTCTGGTGTGCAACCACAGGTCATGAACATTAGGGATCGACCCCCTCAACCTTCGGGTCACATGTGGCCCTCCATCATTTGGAAAATCAGTTTTAGTACATTCTACACCACCCCATATATATGTTTCCACTTGGAGGAGGTTGTAGACACTAATACTTGAGCCATGAGGTACACAAACACAAAGTTTGTACAACGTGGAGATGATTGAAGGAGAACGTTTCAGTGGGTGAGTGGACAATCCATCAAAGCTAAACTCATGGGGACCTACCGATGTCTTAAGAACGGACACACTTTACGACGGCCACGCTGGGACCAATAAGACAACGACAGGCCTCATCCTGCTTTCTTGTTCCACTTCCTTTGTTCACTGGGACTTCAAATTTGTCTAAACTCCTTCGTGGTGTCCCCAACTCACTCCCGCACAGACCTCACTGCCAGCTGGGACAGCTTCCTCAAGATGTAAATGATGCAGATGGAATAGGGAGGTCCAGGTCTTGATGAAAACTTATTGAAGGGTGACACAAAATATATGAAGCATTTCCAAACCCTATTCCTGCCTGTGGTCTAATTTCCGGGATGGAAAAAGCAATAGACACAATTCTTTACATACTGATACATTTTCATATTACATATTTACACTGAATTCAGATTGTATTCTTTATTTGTATTCCTATAATTATTCTTACTCATTCAGAATGTAAAGCAAAGCACACAATATAAATATTCAAGAATTGTATTTGTACAACATTAGCGTACCGTGCTAAAATTCTTTTTAATTCTTTCTCTCTGTATGAGACACTTTATTTGCCTATTTATTGGCTGCTGGGAATGGGGAAAATGGTGAGTCAGTTGCAGATTCTTGTTGCAAACGTCTAGATCTGTCAGTGCTTCACTTGGATAGGTGGGTCAAGTCGAACAGATGAGGTGATAGCATTGGTGATGTTAGGAGGTCTTAGATTTCAAAAGATTCCTTAGCGCTGCACCACTCCACACTCTACTCCATTCAAACCGACCCCGTGGGTTTCTCACGCTACAAAGCAAAAGCCAGAGTAATATCGGTGCCACCGTGAGAAGACGCTACAACTTTGATGCAGAGCACGAATCCTGCGAGAGTTGGAGCACCAACTTTCGCCAACACCGAACAGCGATTGTAAGAGATGACCTGGCCTCCTTCTCAAAAAGTTTGGACGTTTGTATTAGCAGTTAAAATCCACTGGGTGATCTGGAGTGTCCCTGCAAACGAGGGGGGCCTGACACTCGCTATCGCTAACAGCAATATTCTCGCAAGCGGGGGCGCATGCCCGTTCGCCGACATCACGCCAGAGCTGAGCTTTCGCTGTCGACAGACACCCTGAGGTAACTGGGTCATATTAATCTCCACAGGCCAGGATTAAATAAACAAACTCTTGGTTATGGCTGAAATATTAATGCGAGAAAATAACTAAAAATAAATAATGCGCCAACACTGCTGCAGCTTCCTGCGAGGGGGAACGTCGCATGGCGTGGCACGGCTGTCTGTTACACACAGTGGGGGGACAGAAAAAACACACTTGTGATAATTAATCCACAACTTCAAAAGGTGCAGCTGTGACTCGCGATGCTGGCCAGAATGCAGCCCCCCCCCAGCCTCGCGGCTGTTAGCAGCTGGGGAGCGATTCCCTAGCACCGAACGTCCCACTAGCTGGTTTAAACAAACTCTCCCTTTAAGAACTTTTTAATCAGCTTTAGTGCTGGTCCAAGATCTTCAAAGTTTCTATGCAGAACCATCACCAATAACACATAAAAAAAACATCTCCATGCAGAACCTGGAGGATTCTACAGCGTGATACTCAGTAGTGAGAAAGAATTGTGTCTCTAGTACTCAGTTGTGAGAAAGACTCGTGCCTCTAGTACTCTGTCGTGAGAAAGACTCGTGCCTCTAGTACTCAGTAGTGAGAAAGACTTGTGTCTCTAGTACTCAGTCGTGAGAAAGACTCGTGCCTCTAGTACTCTGTCGTGAGAAAGACTCGTGCCTCTAGTACTCAGTTGTGAGAAAGACTCGTGCCTCTAGTACTCAGTTGTGAGAAAGATTCGTGACTCTAGTACACAGTTGTGAGAAAGACTCACGCCTCTAGTACTCCTATCCCTGTATCAGAAGCAATCACCCGTTGTCAGTGGGATGTCGCCTTCATGACTTCTGTGTGGGTGCAGAGTTCAGTCAGGGGGAGCTTCTGGGTACTCAGTGTACTCAGATTACTGGATTACTGACTTCCAGCGATTGTGTAATGTAACCTTAATGGTGAGAAAGGAATGTGGAATGTTTCAATAATTTTCTGAATTCTTACACACATTGGTCAGAAGAGTGTAGATGAATTTTCTATAGCCTCACGCATAGTGCTGGTCAGACGAATGGCAGAAGTAAGTCAATCACAATCACAATCTTCAATTATATTATCGTTACTTAAAATTCCAGATGTACAGCACAATTTAAAATGAACAGAACTTAAATTTAAATGTTTAATCACTGGCAAAATTAAGTGGGTTTTAATATCTTTAGGTACAAACATGTAAGCCAAATGAGTAGTACACCATGGTATAAACAGGGTAATGCACTCCAGTGAGGCAACTGCTGCATGTCCAGATGTTTCTCCGCCTCCCCAGCTGTGTGTTTAAAAATGTATAATGCATGACTAGTCGTACATTAACCCGCACATAATACCCAGTGATTATACGTACATTGGCGATTATGGTTGTGGTCAGGCTATCAGGGGTCGCAAAGAACCCGGCTGAATCTGGCCCTGAAGACAGCTCTATTAGCTCCTGCCACCCCCCACCCTCCCGACACCACCCTCGTGTTATTTAATTTAAGCTTTAATGCCAGCTTTTTAACGGATTGCCCACATGCCATTAAAGTGAATGACCCCAGATTAATGAAGTTTGTGGCCCTTGGTTTAAAACTTTAAAGGCATAGGAGGAGACGGCAAGGACAGGAAGGGGGGGGGGGGGTTGCTTACCATCCCCAGGGTCGACAATGTCCACGTCGGCCACGGATGGGACCTCCAGCACCCCCATGACTGGCTCCGACAAGATGATCTGGAAGTTCTCTGACTGCTCGAACTGGCCGTCCGCTAGGATGCGCACACGCCACGTAGCTGCCGTCTGGCCCGGGTTGAACTGGACCTGCTTCTGCGACTTGCCCCGGAAGTCCTTGTCCCGCTCAGCCGTTCCATCCCTGGTGCTGATGCCTTGCGGGAGCAGAGCGAGACGGCTGCGTTTTTCCGAGGGACGCTGAGAGCTTCACTAATGCCTCTTAACACAATATTCAATTTTACAGGGATGTGCAAAGAAAAAAAAAACACATTTTAAACCGAAATAGAACTAATGTGTTTGTAGACTCACTTTGTTTTGTTTGTCCTACATAAAAGTCACACAAAACCCTATCTCCATATTCACTCAAAAGCCATTATTGATATATCCACAAAATAGGACAAGATTCTGGTACAAATGTCTAAGCCTTAATTCTAACCAGTCTTTAATGACTTTCAGTTTGCTGCAAAAAAAACATACAGGTAATAAGTTCATAAGCTTAATGTTTTAAATATCAGAAAACACACTCATATGTTCTTATCTTCCATTGGCACATTGATAAACTGGAGAGAACAACGAATAACATATTGTTCTGTTTTTAACATGATTAATATTTTATGGTGTGTACATTCTGTGCCCCCATTCCACCCCCCCCCCCCCCATCCGCAGTCTCCACGCCTGCAGAAACGAAACAAATGAATACAGGGAATAAAATCGATAGAAAGTAAAGTGCGGATCTTCAAAGCAAACCCAGGAGACCGAAGGAAGCGACTCCCGCTTTTTGTTTCGCTACCCGCTGTGGGTAGGCGGCGCTCAGCCAATCAGGGCCTCTGGTCTGGGGGGGGGTTTAAGAAGTTAAGCCGCGTCTGTGACTCCTGACAGACGGGCTCTCATTAGTGCGTGCGGCACGAGAATCTGGACCGAACGGGACTTCTGGAAACGAGGGGCCGAGAGCGTGAAAGAGAAAAGGAGAGATGAAAAGCAGAAGACAGAGACCACAGAGGGGAGGAAGCTGCTTACCTGTGCAGCAATCCCTTCAAAGCCAATACCGCACCATCTGGACCACGTTCCTCTCTCTCTACGCCAGCTAAACTTGCACATATAACGAGGGTGCAGCTTATATTGCGCAGTACAGGCACTTAGGCAGCCATAGCGCCAGAGCCCGGGTCAGTGCAGTGATGTCTGCGTGTCGTCGTGTTTCAGAGCACTGTGACAGGCTGCCCTTGATGCCAAAGCAAGCGTCACACAACTGAGGCATCAAAAGAGGACAATATGGATGTAGAGACACAAAAGACACAGGCATTTGTTTTGAATTAGCAACAGGAACTATACAAAAATCCAGCACTGCTGCTTAGAAAAAGCATGCGTGTGCGTGCATGCATTCCTGCCTTACTGTGGCTGCGCATGTTCCCAAAGGGCAAACTCAGTCCTTTCTTACTGATGATGGTCATGAGTCACACTCATCAAAATGGTTGGATGAGGTGTGTGACTCCAATTGGACGGCTGCTAAAGCTGGCGCATCAATTCCGGGCTCACTTACGGCGAGCTTCAAAAGCGGATACGGCGATTGGTCACGAACATCACGCGGAAAACGCACCCCAAGTTCAAACGCTTCCCAAAAAGCACGGCCAAGCCCTACTCCTTGGCAAAGATATGAGAAGCTTTTTTTTTATTTCACAATATTCAGAAGATAGCAGAGCTGATAACGGCAAATAAACTGTGGGTCAGGACTGAGGTCACAGCCAGAGGGGTGGGGGGAAGGCTCCCTCCCCCCATGCACTGAGCTGGAGCGGAGGAAGATCAAACAGAGGAGCCGTAAGATTGGGTCAACGTGACCCAAGTCGGGGTAGAACAAGATACTCGCTCTTCCAAGGATTGCACAATTCCCCACGTTTCTGAATCGCAGGAACAAATTAATTGGGTGGTGCATCAGAGAGATGAAAGTGTGGCTCTAGATACAGATCTCATGAGATGCACAGGTGCAGACCGGTATTGTAGGAGTGCCTGTGTGTGTGTAGCGTACAGATCCACTCACTGACGAATGACGTCTCCCCCAGAAAGCCCCTGCGCTTCAGCAGCACCTCCAGGACCTTGGCGTCCTCGTCTACCACGTAGTGCCGCTTCTCCAGGGAGATCCACGCCCAGTTCAGCAGAAAGTGCTGGTTTCTCAGCTGGTTCCCACCTGCACGCACACATGGGTTCACACACAGTCAGGTAGATGTCTTGTCATGAGAGACGTTAATTGTACAGAGCAGAGGGCTTGTGGCTCGGGCTTCAGTGTTGGATGTTCAGTGTTACATCAGTACACCTGTAACCACTCATCCTGGATGAAGAAGGAGACTTGGGATACAGAGCCTTGTACGGACCTGAAATGTCAGCCGGAGCCCGACCCAGGCCAGAATACTAGCATTACTCAGCCCAATGGCAACTGGTGTTAATGATGTGATGTTGCAATGGCTTAAACTCCAACAAACACATTTGTATTCATATCTCTGTGGGGACTCTCCATTCATTCCTATGGGAAAATCTTAAAAATTTTAGTTTTTCCGATTGCACTCATGGATTTTTATAAAATTGAGTTTTCCGTTGTGGTCCCCACAATGTCAAAACAGACACCCAGCATTCGCACAGACGTTCACACATGCGCATCTTAGCGTGACAAAACCCAAAATAAAGTCGTGACGCTACAATGAGCACAAGCCCGACCCAAACCCAACTGTTTGAAGGAAGAATTGGCCCAAGTGTGACCCGAATCTGCCACTACGCTTGGGGCCCAAACGTCACAGAAACAGTAATGTAGAAACACGAAGCGCACCCATGGAAACCGACACAGACATGGAGAGAACATGTTCCGCCCAGGGACAGGAACCAGACTCAGCAACCTGGAGGCCATAATGCAAAGCCCCCCCCCCACCCCCCACCCCAGTGCCGCATCACGTATTTAACAATCAGTGCACGTATACCTTACGCACGCATTTTCAAAGAAGCGCAAAGATAAATGTTTAGCCCCCGCCTGACAGCCCGTACAAGATGACCGGGGTCCACTCAGCGTGCCTAACAAAGCCGGACCGCATCAGTCGGCGCTGTCCCGCGATAGAACAGAGGGCAGCTTTCACATTTTAAACACCGTGAGATATTGGTTTAGGGATGGCCTGGAAGCCTGCTGCATCTGACAAAAGCATGTGTCAGTAACTTCACACTGGGG
>JABFEB020000038.1:15095255-15111450 GCA_019775895.2 Stomatorhinus ivindoensis | reverse complement strand
GGGGGGATGGGGGCTTCAGTCCATCCACTTTTCACGGTGAAAGATTACACTCAAACTGGAGCGCTGCGGAATGTTCCGGGGCGGTGGGCTGACCAGCAGCCTTCTTACCCAGGCCAAAGATTACATTCTTTCCCTCTAATCTGTGTGACTTTTTCCTGTTATAATTTACTGAAAGCGGATTGAACTGTGTCACCACAGTGAGAACGACACCAAAAGCAAAACACACTGGTTCTTTTCACTTTATAGGCAATTCCTGTTGACTCCAACTTTAATGCAGTGAATGATTCCTAATTTCACCCCCTGGCAAAACAAAACAAATGCATATTTAAAAGCTTTTCAGCACCTCGCACCACAAAGGACAGTGAAACCGGATTAAAGTGCAGCCACCACTGTGACCACGAATAAAGTGATGACTCAGATAACTAAAGCAAACTTGCCCAGACCAATGAGGTCAAACTGAGTAAAAGCTGGGAATCAGACGCTGGCTGAGGATGGGGGCAAAGACGGCACAGCCAGGATGCTGGGCCTTATTCCAACATGCCCTCACAGCCACCAGAACCCCTCCCCTAAATTTGTTGTGATGCTTTTCCTAATCAAATGACAGGCTGAGTCTTCCTTCTGTCATATTAGTCGTTTCTGATTTACCGCCACGTTTCCTGTGCTGATTTAAGTGACCTGCTGCAACCTACAGAGGACACAGGTGATATTTTAACGATATTTGCTTCTCTTCTTTTCAAGGCTGTGCTGGATGCAACCAGGAATGGGAATGAAAAGCCAGCCTGCATGGTGATTAAAGGGGATACCAGAGCAGCAGGGGGGCCCTCCAGGAACCGCATACGTGAACAAAAACAGCCTCTGAGGGCCAAACACTGCTTGGGAATGACACTCAACCACGATGCTTTTATCCAAACAGTGCTGGACTATGAACCAATGATATGTTTTGAATAGGTGAATGACAGGGGAGGGGCACTCCGGGGGCCAATCAGTTTTCAGCCGGGGCCAGTGCTCCTGTGACCCCACCCCTGTATACGCCTATAACCTACCAGGCATCTCGCAAGAGACCTGGTCCTCCGGTTGATCGCTTCCAGACTGGGAACCGGGTTCTCACTCAAGAAAGACAGAGATAAACCCGCCACCTTCCTCCGGCCTTGTGCCTCTCAAGTCAAATTGCAGCTTGCGGGGGTTACGGCCAAATCTGATAAAGCGGCGGAAGCGGCTGAACGCCGTCGCAGTGACGGCCCCGGGAGCGAGTCACCCACCTGCTTCTGCACCTCGCCCCCTGCCGGCAGAATACCGCTGACAGAGGCAAAGGAGGCTCTCATAGCAAGCCCAACCTTACACCGACGTAACATTCACGTGCAAAGCCAGATTTCGCTGCTCATTTATTAATCCCCATTGTTAGCGCCAGTCGCTCCTCCCCGCTGCTGTGTTTACAACATTATTTATTGGCGAGACGCTTTGCAAGAGAGACAATAATTTATACAGGAACATTCATTGATTAAGATTAAGCGCTGCAGCATAACTTGCCTTTATGGGAACCCATGTGCTTTAATGGTGGATTGCTTTTTAGTTTGGACACAATAATTAAGAGGTCAATATGATTTTACTTATAATTTTGTCAACAATAGCTAACTTTATTTTTGTCTGATAGAGCAGAAGAGGAGAGCAAAGACAATCCTTTTGCAGGGTCAGTTGTTGAATGGACTTTTAACACACTTCACCGACTAACCTCAGTAATATGTCTGTTCACTTCTGCTAGCATAAGTCTCTTAGCAACAGCTGACACTCATGAAACAGATCATAATAAAAGTGCACAGATTAATGAGTAAATATCTAGCAGATCTGATTTAACGATTATCCCAAATCTCCCCTACTGGGATCTAAGAGGTCTGTTTTAACCTGAGTGTTCCTCTGACCTAGGTCTCCGTCTTGTGTCAATAATATAACTCCGCCGTCATGCTCGGCTTTTCCTCCTGAGCCACACATGGCTCCCTCATCCTCTATGGTGGCTGCGTAAGGATCAGGTAAGGATAAGGTGGTGTGGAATAACTCATGCAAAGGGGTCAACTTAATTATTAGCCAATGATTTGTTTTGAATCGCTGAGTGACAAGGGTGGGGGCCAATCAGCTTTCAGCTCAGCCCCTGTATACACCCCTGCTCAGTTTGCCTAAGGTGGAATAGACTGCCTCATTAGAAACATAAAGATGCCTTTCCCCATGTGACAAGCTGACTCATGCCAGATGGATGGGGAAGGGGGGGGCAGTAATGGGTAACACCATTAGCACCATTATCACCAGCAAGATGGAAATGGACGTACTTCATGGGAAAGGTTGACAAAAATAACACGTACATGAAAAGTAATCATTTAGCCACACCCCCTATGAATGCAGTCGCTCAGTCGAAATCCACAGGAAAGTATGAACGATTTGCTTGGTTGATTCGTTCAAAGCGACTCACAGCTCAGCAGCAATTTTTCACAGCAAGATACTAAACTGAATCACTGCCATTTAAAAAATGTCTACCGGGGGTTCATGTTCAGGGTACCCAGCCTTACAGCGACGTTGGGGCTCTGGATATCTTCGGCCTTGATTGGACGAGCAGATTTAGCAAGGCAGACATCAGCAGTCTCCCTGCCGGGCTCTGAGCTACGGTATTTTAAAATTTACTTATTTGCAAAAGCTTTTGTCCAAAGCAGCACACGACTGAGAGAGCAAGATCAGCCAGTCCCTGGAGCAATCGGCGTTAATGCCCCTGCTTAAGGGCTCGGCGGTGACATCACTCTGTCTACCATGGGATTTGAACCGACAACCTTCTGACCATGGGTACAGAGTCTTAACTCCAAATCCACACACCACCCCATGGGCCCAGATCCTTCACAGCATCATCCCCCCCATCCCCCAGATGGCTGCCCCACGTTCACAAACAGCACACAGCCTGCTGACGTGAACATATGCTCCAGGGAGCGGCAGCGGAGGATGGTTTTTTTTAGGTCCGGCTGCATCGATCCAGCTTGGTGGGAAACATCTTCCCCCGATCGGGATGATAAACACAGGCTGACCTTTCCCGTTAAACTCTGAAAGAGGCTGAATTTGGGGGTTTTCAAACGATTCTAGACTGGAATCCTGACCCTAAAATCAGCATGATTCATATTCTCAAATGAGACATGGAATGATGCTGAATTTGCAATTTTTACAGCTAAAGGTTCATGGGAATGCTTCTTTGCACATATCCCATCATGCTCTCCTTTGTACATACACAAACGAGTTTGGGGTCTGAGCACAAGGTCAGCTCATTTACGGAGGGGCCCTGGGGCATTCTGTGGGTGGAGTTAATATCCTTGGTCAAACACGCATGACTGTTTGGCCAAGGATGGGATTTGAACTAGCAACCTTCTGATGCAGCTACAGAAGCCTAACCCAGGGAGCCACGCACCATCCCCTTTGAAAGGTATTCCTTTATTCTTCGTATCCTCAGGCCATGCTGTGAAGGCTGTTGCTCTTCATCACAGTAATTAACATTAACTAACCCTTGACCTAATTTATTAAGCGTGACCATTCTTTCGCGACGGCACGGCAAAGCTTTGAACAAGTAACCACTTAAACCCGAAGCAGAACCTCCCGTCTAACCACTACATGACCTACTCGGGCTTGCTAAACGGACCGTGTGCTTGCCGCATGCGGAGAATTTCTCCGAATCGAGGTGAGAGGGAGGCCTCTTCAAAGATGCAGGAGGAAGAAAAGAGAGGAGAGTTAATTATTAAGTGCTGTCGTTTCACAGACGCACAGAACCACAGCGTTCTGAAGCAGCAGTAGGACGCGGCGCGTGAGCAAACGCGCTCCCTGCAGGAGGGCCACACTGGGCTGCACATCAGAGTATTTTTAGACAACACAGTTGCTTAGTTCACAATTTTAAATACCTCGCCACTCGCTTGCAATTTAGCAATTCAAGCGGCTTTGTAGTGTTACAAAGGCAGGTGACACCGGAATATCTCGTCCCATCCCTGGATGCCAATCTGAACAGAAAGAGAAAGGTATGGATGCAGGGTCTAGTTTCTCTCTTCCTACAATTTAGCTTGGCTACCCCATGAACCAGGGTGTCTATGATCAGAAGGACACAGGTTCAAATCCCAGGGTCAACAAAGTGATTTCACTGTTGGGCTCTGGAGCAAGACTCTTCATGTCAAATTGCCGCAGGGACTGTCTGACCTGGCATTCACCAAAAACGTACATCGCTTTGGCTTTAAGTGTCTGCAAAATAAATGAAACGTAAAAGCATCCGCCTTCCTTGGGGGTTGCCTGGCATTAGAAGACACATTAGAAGTCCTTTTGTTTGAAATTATGTTTCCTTACCAACGGCCCCGTTTCTAGGAACCTACAGCATGAATTTTCCTGTTCGATCTCAACAGAAGCCACAGAAAGACAACAGGCAGGGATGAATAACGTGCAAAAGCACACACACACAGCACACTCTTAACATGCAAAACGATTGAAAAGGCCCCAGCTTATCGTAATTGCCAGCATTCGCTTTGGGACAGCCACAAACAGCAATATCATTCTTTCAGATGTTGATCTCTTAATTTCAGTTTGGGCCACCCAAATTAAAACAAATTACGTCATTATATAACATGGATTTGCATAAAGATATCTACATAAAACCCTGAAACATTTGAAATATCTTTGTATGTGCAGTTAATAGTGAGAATTTCTTTTGTTATAACTCTGTGTTTTAAATACTTCTGTTCTGTACTTCGACTGACCAGGCTTTTGGAACCAGGCCAGGGGAACGGAAACAACAAGAGAGAGGAGGGTATTTCAGCTGTCAGGGGGGGGGACTGTTTAATGAATCCCATCACTCTGTTCTTTTCTGTATACCATGGGGGGGGGGGGGCGACTGATGGTTGTTAGAAACTGCCAGAGCATGGTGCAGCAGGGGGTTCTCATTCTGTGCAGCAAAAGGCCGTTATTTGGGTGCTCTTCAGAATGCTGAATTAAAGCTGCCATGTGTGCAGTCGCTGGTGCTCAAACGTGCAGGCACACAGAAGGACGGATGGACAGACAGATAAACAGACAGACAGACGTTTGTATTCATATCTTTGTGGCTTCCGTTCGTTCATTTCTATGGCAAAAACTCTAATCCCAACATGACGAGTTTAACCCCCACCCAGCCCTAGCCTTAACCACGAGTAACCAAAAAAAAAAAGACTTTTGGCATTTTTAGTTTTTCGATTGCAGTCACAGATTTTATAAACCTGAGTTTCCCCTGAAATTAAGAGATATTGCTTAATATTGCTTAAAGCGAATACTGGCAATTACAATAAGTGGGGGCCTTTTAAATCATTTTGCATGTTAAGAGTGTGTTGTGTATGTGTGTTTTTGCACATTATTTATTCCTGTCTGTTGTCAAAGATGGCAGCTGCCAAGTGAGCAAGAATCTAAGGGGTAGGGGGTCTGAGAGAAGTGGGTGACCGGGTTGTGTGACGATCATTTCCCATCCCAGTATTTCACAGGTACCGTTATCCCAACCCGCCTCAGCTCAGGGGGGTTCACCATTGCGTTTTCAGATTTCCAAAGACAGAGCCAGACCCTAAAGCCAGTGCTGGACTGTTGGCTATCATGATCTACACCATGATGTCATCAATGGTCACCAGGGTCCTTTCTGCGTATAGGCGACACACATGAACTGCTCCGTAGCTTTGAAGACTGGCCTTTGTTTTGTGTGTGTGTGTGTGTGTGTGGGGGGGGGGGGGGTAGTCAGGAAGTTTTCATGCTGGTGGTCATGAAAGGTTCAGATCAGGAATTTCTACGCTGCCATACAGGCCCATGCCAGCCGCCTTCTTCTCTCTGAAACCCGTGCAATGAAAGTCGAAAAAAATACAGATCTAACATCTAACATGCCCCTTTCACATAATCCCGTCCTTATGTGCCAGAAAAAAACTGGCCAGACAGTCCCATATGTCTTTGAAAACAGATATGAGTTTAACCCCACTGCCATGTTCATGTGCCCTCAAGCCCTGGGCCCCCCCGACCACCCTCCCCTTCTGATTGCTGATCACCCTGACAAGGTTGTTGTGGAAACCATCAAAAAACATGCTTTTTTCAGGGGGGGGGGGCACAAAAGAAGGAGGGGAAAGGTGGTGTGGAATCCAACACTGGCCCCTTTATCTTTGGCCTGAATCCCGTGGGCAAAGTGGACAGAGGAACACAGGTGTGAGGCGATGGAACCCGCAGTAGCAGGGTCTGGCCTGCAGGGGGCACTGGGGGAGGGCTTCACTTCAAAATAAGTCACTGTTATCGTATGGATGCAGTCCAAGCTAGAGGGGGGGGGGGGATCTTAACAAGCTGTCAGGCTAAGCTACCAGGAATCTAAAGAGACAAAGTCTTGCAAGAGGGACTTCTAAATCTCTCTAACCACACTGAGGTTCTCGACGCCATCTTAAGAGAGGTTCGGTCAGCTACTTCTGAGTGCATGTCGCTTTCAATTAAATGCATCAGCAAAAGTCTGAAAAAACACAAATCTATGTTTCATATGTTGCACGTTTCTTAGATCATTAAAAAAAAATCCATTTCCAGTTGAATGATCTGTACTGTGGTCAATTTTCCAACTGAAAATGAATTCTCTCGGGAAAACAAATTACGTAATTCGGGTTGTAATCCTCTTAGCTGTTCCCAGTAGTATTGGCTCTGATGAGATTCCGCTGTCTGTCTTCAGCGGGGGGACTTCCCCGTCTCCTCCCTCGCCACTGAACTTCATCAGGATCTCTCTCTGTTTCAGGCACTGAAGGTCTTTCGAGGAGATGAAGCCAACATCAACAGTTAAGCCAGCAGACTGAGCTGTGGGCCTAGTCAGAAGTTCCGAGCTCATTTTTTTTTTTTTATGTATCGGACCTCATTTGGTGGCTGTCACAGGTGAGGCAGCTATTGAGAGAGCTCTGTGCCCAAGATAAATCTTCTCACAAATGGTGCCAGGCTGGTCCGGTGACCCACTTTGTTTATGAAATGGGTTATATATATCATACTACTCAGCTCAATTTAAGCACTTTTCACAAAGGAAAAAGAGTTGGGACTGCTATATACCACTCACTTGGTAAATTTCCCTTAAAACAACAACTTAGCTGTTGCTAATGTTAGGCATCTCCTTGACATCACTGGGTGACCTTAGTGTCCAATGATGAGCCTCAACTGGCTGCACTTGTGGCCCTTTTGGCGTTAGCATAAGATTGTCATGGTGCTGAGGGATGCAAGAAGGGTACTAATGCTCAGGAGTGGAAAGTTCAGATAATCCAGATTTTGCTGGTTTTGTTTCAACTGTGACTATTTATACTCAACTGGGTGGTTGAACCAAAACCTGGGTCTGGATTTGTACTTTCTGGATCAGAACTTTCCAGCTCTGCTGATGCTACTACAACTAATTCCGAGGTTCCTTCAGCAGTAGAGATATCAATGCCTGGATGAAACAGTCACATGGCACTTAAAATTGCTATGCTGTGTCTCACAAAACACTTGTGGAAGTTTTACTTCCACAAAAATGACTGGTTCCGAGAGATAATCATTCAGATCCTAGAGGAGATGGGTCCAAGCAACTAGAGAAAGCAAGACCAGGACATCAGATTGGTTGGTTCCACCTCCCCTTGTTGCTTGGACCCACCTCCCGTACAATCTGATTGGTTATCTCTCTGAACCAATATATTTTTTCCTTCTGCCCTCAGAAGGTTTTCGTGGAAGCAAAACTCCAACAAACTAAGATAAAGGAAGTAATGGGGTGGGTGGTGCAGCCAGAAGGGTACAGGGCACCAGGGTCAACTTGCCCAAGAATGAACATATCAGGCAGAAGACAATGTCCACATGCTCAAAAACAGTAACCCTGTCCCCAACATCCCCTCCGCGGAGTTCTATAAGGTTGGTCCCTTGGTTGTGAAACAGGAAAAACAGGAAAATTACCAATGCATTTCAACTGCTGACTAATTTAAACCCATGGACCAATAATCAAGCGAATCAAGGCACAAATGGCCAGACCAAAGTGGTCTTTGGGGACATAAACAGTCAAACACACAGACAGGCAGATAGACCGATAGACAGACAAATTAATCCCAAGACCCAGTGCACAAAAGGTAGAAGAGGGAGAGCAGCAAGCAGTAGAATGGATGTACTCAATCATCACAACCACGAACATGCCTCTGGGAGACCTGAACATCTGGACAAAGGGTAGAAAACTCTTAGGAATGTTGTCTATATGGTTGCCAGGAGTTGACATGGACTTAACAGCTTGTAATAGCAATAATAACTCCGTCCCACCCCCCTCCTGATATTTACCTCTGAAAGGATGCTTGAAGGATCAGCTTAACCCTGCGGCTTTTAACACAACTTAGTCCTCCACTTAGTCAATCAGGAGGGTAGCACTCTGCTGCAGGTGAAAATGACCCCCCCCCTCATTTAGGGCCCCTTCCCATAATCCCTCCATTCTCTGGGGAAAGATGCCATGAACCTTAATCCATAAATGTCCCAAATCATTCACTTAAACAAGAAAATAGAAAAAAACAAACTGCAGAGAACTGAATTCAACACCTCTTTAATGTAAAATAACATAGTAGCCTTGTCAAACTAAGATGATCTCATCTCCTAGCTATTTTCCAGAGGTCCAGAGAGTACAAATCCAGACCAAGATTTTGTTTCAACCAACCAGTTGAGTACTCTGTGACTGTGACTCAACTGCACCTGAAATCTTCGCCTCTGTTATTTTCATTGCAAAGACATCAGAAATAAAACCTCCTTTCAGATCATGGACTGAGAGAGAACTTTCTTGTGTCCTGTTAGACTGACGAAGGTCCTTCAAAGCTCTCGCTACATGATCAGAAACAAGAATCCTGAAGCCAAAAAGTATGCTGCCAACACCCTCACTTCTCAAGCACTTCGATCAACAGTCTGCGTGTCTGTCTCTCTATCTTCACATGGTCTCCATAGCTCTTCAGACATGGCAATCTATCATCCCCAGACAGTCCAACACGAGAAGCACTTACAAATATGTCCCAAAATTAGATTTTCCACCTAATAACAGAATATAACAAGATAAGAACTCGTTGGACAGAAAAAAAAGGCTTCCGGTACATTCTATGGAGTTCCCCAGCCTTCCTGGCACCACCACCCCTCGTCCGTGACCTCATTAAGCATTAAGGAAATTACCTGGCCGCCCATGTTCCTGCTTGACTCCCAAGCCTAAATCTTTTCCCTCAAACCTCTCAAGCATCAAACACAAACAGCCATTGTTAATCCTTAGCTATAGGAGATGCCCTCCTCTCCGTGACTTGCTGAGTACACACGGCGGCGATGACCTCTATTTGCCCTTTCACCCTAAAGGTCATCATTCAGTACCCAAAGCACCTACTGACCACCGCCTTCGCCCCCCCTCACCCCAGCCCACTCGTCATCTTAGTGAATTTTTTAATGGACTGTCTGGTTTGTTCTCAGAGAGAACAAAACAGCATTTGTTTTTTTTCCCTCAGTTGAAAGCGTGGCTTTCTGAGTGCCTCTGCGTTCGCGCTCTCTCCGGATGGCCTTAGACCTCTAAAGCTTTTAATCCGCTACGCCCTTCTTCTGAATCCAGGTTTCCCCCACACAATCACACAAACACACACACACACACACACACGTACCCAGAAAAACACACACACACACACAGAAATACGCACGCGTTAGGGAAGTTACTTCTTCAATCAGCATCTTGTTTTTTTTTGTTCGTTGGGGGAGGGGATGGGAGGGGAGGGGATGGGAGGGGAGGGGGCGCTGATGACTGTGAGCCCCCAGCATCACATTTTTCCCTTTCCACTACCTCCCTTACACCAACCCCTCCAAGCTAAAGAATAACGGCAAAATGCTTGAGGGGAGGGGGGTGCTAGTCCAGGGAAAAAAACTAAGCGCTCAGCAATTTAATAATCTTCCCTCAGCCACTTTGTTTTCTGTCAGCGACGGCCTCACCTGCTACCTCAGAGTACATAGGAGAAGATCCAAATCAGGCTATTTAGGTGAGGATTCATAATTTATGGAGGATTAAATTCGGATACGTTCTGTGCAGAGGAAGATTCATAATATCGACATCAGGCGGGACAGGAAATAAGTCACAGCCCATTTCCGGCTCTGCGGAAGCTGCTGGTGTCACTGAGACGTGGCTGACAAATGAGAGGGAACGGGGAGCCTCTTGTTTTTATGGTGAGACGCCACGTTCAGTGATAGTTAAGGCGGACCGTCGCGAGGAGGCCAGCGTATGAAAGTCAGGCACGTGAGAAGATGAGAAGGTGCAGAAAGCAGCCAAAAAACCAAGCCACAAAGGCAGGAATGAGAGACAGCGGGGCCACGCGACAGGTCTACAAGTGTCTGAATGCGTTTAGCGCAATAAGGTAAAATAGCTAGAAATAAAAGAGTCTGCAAAACAGCTAATTCACACGAATACCAGTTGGTGTGTAAGCATCCCCATGAATCTGTCCTCAGATCATTGGGACAAGATTTTCAATTCTGCACCCCCATGGCCTTTTAAGAGCCCTGGAGTTCTCCCAGATCGTGATGCAAAAAGTGCTTTTTATACATCCGTCCATCCATCAATCCGTCCCTCCATCCATCCATCCGTCCATCCGCTTATCCTTGTCAGTTTGTATTCATATCTTTGTGGGGACCATCCATTCATTTCTATGGGCATAACCCTAATCACGACTATGATGAATGGGGATGTAATACACTCAACTCACATTTTTACAATTTTTAGCAGAATGAGCTGCAGACAAATTTATTCAAAATTATACCTTTATCTACCTTTATAAACTGTGCAAAATGTGTCTCTTCTTAACAGTGCAACTGAAATTGAATAAAATACTGTTTAAAAAAAATCCCAAATCAAAATAAGTGAATAAAAAAATTCTTCAAATAAGTAACCTAAGGTTTGCACGTGCAGCGTTTTAGCGTGGCTTCCCCTTTTAATAACCTTCGCTCAGCTCACTGTGGTGCCGGTGGACATGGTGTTTGTGTATGTTATCACTCTTATACAATGTCTGCACGCAGTTTTTGTCTTGTCTGTGCTTTTCCCAGCGTTTTTGTTTGCGATTACCAGAAAGCTAAAATGCTGCCACACCGATGATTTAAGACCGGGCGGTGCGTCCATCCATCCATTGTCTGAAACTTAATCCCAACCGGGGTCGCGGGGGGACCGGAGGCTATCAAGGGACCAAGGGCCGCAGACGGGAACCAACCCCGGGCTGTCGCCTGCACACCACAGCTCGCATACACTCACAAGGCAATTTAGACTCACCAACCAACCTGTCCTGCACGCTTTTGGACCGCGGGAGGAAACCGGAGCCCCCCGGCAAAAACGGGGGGGGGGGGCTGGGAACTCCACGGAGAAAGGAGCCGGGATCGGACCCAGAACCTTCTTGCTGTGGGGCAGCAGCATTAACCACTGTGCCACCTCACGTTCTGTCAGAACCAAAAACTGACGTACGACATCGACGTGAACACGCAGTGATACCTGACGCTGGACTCACGTCGTGAAATCAAATGTAATAGTTTTTCTGTTAAGTAAAGTACTGTGAAGTACTTTTTCCACATCAGCCGGTTTAAAGCGTCATACATTTACATCGGTTTTTAACCGATTCGCAATTCATCGTTTCAGGCCTAATGGCGACCATAACCCCTACTCAGCCCTAACCTTAACAATAATTATCCAAACCAAATACAACACTTTTGGCATTTTTAGTTTTTTGGATTACATTCTCAGATCTTTGTGGGGACCTGAAAAATGGTTTTTATGACATTGTGGGGTACATTTGGTCCCCACAAAGTAATACAAACATAAACCACATGCGCGCACACACAGCAACACACACACACACACACACACACACAAAATACACAATTTGGATCTCCACACAGTTTTTATCAAGGTGAACGCAGACTTTCAGGTAAATGTGCACAGCAACAAATCGATGGTTGAGGGTTTATTTATTTATCGCGTTTTGGAAACAGATTTTAAAGTAAAGCATCAGAGAAAAGAACTGAAAAGTAAATAACTCAAAAGAAAAGCATCCCTACAGCTTGATGACAAAAAAATCAATACGTGAAGAACATCTTAGAGTCAACTGAGGTGTGTGTGTGTGTGTGTGTGTGTGTGTGTGAGTGTGTACATAAGACCGAGTGTACATGCCTATGTGAGTCTGTATTTCCCTGTAACCCCCTGCACAACCTGCTCTCAATGCCACTTAACCCAGCGGCAGCTAGGGGGCGCTGAATTAGCGAGCCAATTTCACTTTGCCACAGACGATGTGAGCTGGGGGGGGGGCCCGGCGGTGAAGTCTGGCTGCTTCGCGAGGACAGCTGCCATGTGCTACAGTGCGGCAGAGAGTGATGCGGGTCATGGGGGGCAGAAATGATGGCGGTCGCCCCTTGCAGGTGAATGAGAGCCGTTGCCTCCCAAAATGACAAGCCAGAGCTGTTGGCTGGACATCGAGTGCGGAATTACCTCCATGTCTCCAGCTACAGCGATACAGACTTATAGCCTTCAACAGGGATATATACAAGGGCGGGGTCACAGGGACACTGGCCTGAGCTGAATGATGATTGGCCCATGGAGTGCCCCTCCCCTGTCAGTCAACGCTTCAAAACATATCATTGGCTTAATGATAAAGTGGGCCGCTCCGTGAGGATTACGGCCTTTCCCCGCCCCCCACACACAAAGGCTGGCAGGAGGGGTTCGGGCTCACGAGCGATGCACGATCGCCTGCTATTGGTCACTGCATCTGGAGTCACGCAAACCTCATCGCTCACATCTGAATAAATACAAACACATCCGCAGAAACAGATACGCGGACACACAAATTCATGCACAAAAACAAAGTCAGTGTGCAAAAACCGTGTGAACGCTCGCCAACCAAATACCTGAAAGCTGATTTTAAAAATGTAGACCATTTAGCATATTCAACAACTGACCTACTTAAAAAAAAAACTGGCTCACGTGGTCTATTTGCACATTTTCCTAAACCCTGAAACACACACACACAGGTTTGTGGGGACTCTCCATTCATTTCTATGGGGAAAACTCTAATCCCAACATGGTGACCTGAACCCCCACCCAGCCCTAACCTTAACCCCCACACAGCCCTAACCTTAACCATAAGTAACCAAACAAAATACGAGACTTTTTAGTTTTGTGATTGCAGTCACAGGCTGTCCACAACGTAAAAATAACAGGTTTTTATTACAATGTGGGGAACATTTGGTCCCCACAATGTAATATAAACCTAATCCACAGACACACACACACACATACATGCATGTGTATGTAGTGCAAGTTTCTGTTGCATTACATAAACAAAAAAAAAATCACAGAACACAACAACACCGGCACACAACAAAGACACAAAGATCACATAAAAAACCTGCAGCTTAAAAACCTGGACACCTCCCCAGTCCTCCCACTAGCCCCCTCCTCCTAAGGAGTGTTATCACCCATCAGTCAGTTTCCCAAGACACATGCCAGGATTCATCACAGGGAAAACACAGAGCAGAAAAACCCTTTAGCCTCTATTATAGAGGGAGAAACCAACTATGGAAAGGAGGGGTGGACAAGGAAGGAGGACAGAGCGATGGCAGGAAGGTAAACAGAGGCCGGCGGCCATGGGGGTGGGGGAGGGGTTTCTGCAATCAGCAACTGACAAAGGTGTGAAGACAGAGTGTCCAAGGAGAGAAGGGGCCAGTTTAGGGAGAGGGGGAGGGTCCAATGAAGTTCCTCAGCAAAAAGGTCACCTGCACTTTTTCTTCACTGGATTTTCACATTTCTCTCATTTACCCGCCACGTCTATCCAGAGACACTTACAATAAAGGCACATTTTTTTTACACTCCTGGGGATCTGAACTCATGACCTTTGCATTGTTATCACAGTACTCAACTTGTTAAGCTACAGTACTATTACCGAATTCACCGATTTCAAGTCAGACGTGCCCGTCAATCAAACCCTTCCTTAAAATGCCCCTCACGTGTCTCTCGCCGCCACCTCAGCACATCAGACCTTTGCTCCCTTCGATCCTGTTCTCCGGGGAGGTTGAGCGCGATCCCACACTGCCCCGGCACCGGTGGAGATGCGCATGTTGTGTTTGATAGGTATGGTACACCCTCATTCAGCCAGATTGTACTGAGCTGTCAGAGACCAGCTTTGAGCAAAATTAGTCTCTAGCCTGAGCTGATAATTGGTTCTCCTGTTGTCAAGTGCTGATGTTCTCTGCTGGTTTCATATATTGATTTCCGGAGATTCCCCACGCATGACCTGGAAACCAACAGCTCCCAGGAATCATTAAACTTGAGCTCTGCACCGGAGGTCCTGAAGTGAAACTGATGCAAGCTTGATGCCAAGAGTAAGCACTGGCCCAACCTGCTTTTGGGTGAGGGATTTGGCGCATGATGGTCAAGGCTGGGTGAGTTCAGTCTGCAGAGCGCCACACCATCTAACCTGCTTATGGAGTGAGGCTCACGGTGAGTAGACTCCAGAAGGCATGCAAGGCCACACACACACTATAGGCCCGTCCTCTGATTGGATGTTTTTCAACTGTGGGAAGACAGAGAAGGACCCAGAGGGAACCCACATGAAATGGGGAGAACAATCAGAGCGTAGGGGCAAGTCTGAACCCTTCTGAGGGGGGCCACAGCAACCCTATATTTTGTCTTAGCCCTCCTAAAAAACAATTTTTCAAAATCCATTTAGCGGTTTGTTCCGTATTTTTGTACACAAGTTTTTGTTTATGAATTTTTTTCATCTGGGACCCTGTGGGGGGGGGGTGGGTCCCTATTTCTTCATATTGAAAGCAGAAGCCCCACTGGGGCACTAAGCCCCCTCTTAACGGGCAAATACGACATCTGCCCCTGTGCAGGACTCCACGCATTCTGATTCTGCTGAGTTCCATGTGCCCCTGGTCAACAAGGGAGGGGCTTGTGTTTAATTTCTTTAATCAATCACAGCCATCATCGCATTAATTGAAACCAGTGTTTTCTGTTAAGTGGTAAGGTGCACAGATTTCTATAGTCCCCATTTTATCGTAAATGTCCTTTGTTAACGGACGTGTCATGGATAATCATAGACAAGGGACAGGATAGAGCAACATATTCCTACCTCCTAAGGTCTGTGAGCAGAAATGTAAGCATGTATCGTTATTTCAAGGTGGTAACAGAAATAACAAGAACAACAATAATAATGAGATTTGAACCAGCAACCTTTGGCTCCCAAGCCCAGAGGCGTAGCCCACTGAGCCGCACACTGCACCTGACCTGATGGATGAATGGAAAAAAGCCTTGAATTTGAAAATGAGAAAAAAGCAATCGACTGATGTGGTGATGTCATACAATACGGTGATGTCATACAATAAACGCGAGTCCCTCCCTTTTGACTCTGGGACTCTTAAAACTCGGCACAATCCTGGTATTCTGAGGCAGTAGTGCAACCTGTTGTGCCACTCAGCATAAAAACCCCTAGTTTGAGTTCTGGGTCCCAGGTTCGGTGTGACTTACACAACAGACTCCCTCTACTGGCTATGAGGAAATCGCACATCGCAGTACATTTATATAATTTTACACAAACACTATCTTCCACCCGTATTCCACAGCCTTGAAGGTCTTCATAATCAAAAGCATGTAAACATTTGCCAAAATCTTAATATGATAAAACATCATGATCTCAGAATTATCAACCAAACTACCACAGCCACGCCCACCACGACCACGCCCACCATGACCACGCCCATTCCAAAATCTGACAAACTGTACAGCACTATCCTTCACACAGCGCCGCATCCCACAAATGAACAGCAGCACGGTCCAGCTCGGGTGAGCGGTACCTCCTGCCACAGGGTGGCGGCGGTGAGTCACGGCCGTCTCAAACTCCATAATTAGCTCCACCGATTCAGCCTTCAAAGGCCAACCGTTCACTTGTAACCTTTATACCCCGGTGCTAAAATGGGGGACAATAGCACAGGGGCACAGCAGGTGGGGGGGGGTTGGGGTGACGATGAACTCTTAAGAGCGCACTGTGTGGTACCTCTAGATGTAGAAGGATAAAGGGGAGTTGGGGGGGGGGGGCTTTTGTTTTTGATTTCCTACATGAAAAACGATTAAAGCGGGTCATTTGATGGGGGGCGGGGAGGGAGGGGGTAAATACCAGCAGTAACGTTAGCA
>JABFEB020000038.1:15007624-15021550 GCA_019775895.2 Stomatorhinus ivindoensis | reverse complement strand
GCCACAGGGCTGCTCTGCCACAGGGCGGCTCGGCTACAGACAGACTCGCACTCCGGTCTGAAAAGGAGAGAGGCAGCCTGCATATGACAGAGGGGGAATTTCATGAATCTTCCTTTTCACTGACCTCTCCTATGACCCGGTGTCTAAGTCAGGGCATTCACAACAGCAGGTGGGCGCTACATCTCCCCCCCCGCCCCACCCTGTCAGTGTCATTCATAGCAGCAGCGCCCCCCCCCACATGGGGCTCCATCCATTCCCACCGGCTAAGACTCCGAAACAGGGCAAATTCTCAGACAAAAAGTACAGGGACCTATTCTGAGGCTTCCAGTCAAGACTGGGTGCTGCTCAAGTAAGCCAACACCCCACATGAGGAACCGATCCCCCCCCCCCCCCTCACTCAGGAGGGTAAAGCTGAATTATCAATCAGCTTGGGCAGATTACGTTCCACTCAAGCACTGAAGATCACCTACTGCCCTGCTTCGTTTCACAGATATCTCATCCAGCTGAAGCCAGGACTGAAGCTAGGACTGAAGCTGACCGGGTACCATGGCATATGAAATGGACGTCTTAGGCTTAGGACCGTGTGCACACACACATACAAAGATACACCCTCTGTCTGCCTATACAGAAACACCTGGGGAGAAGCCAGCCACATTTTCCTCAGACAGGAGTAAGTGCGCCAAGCAAACATCCATCTGGTCGTTTCCATATAGGAGCAAACACCCATCCAGTCTCAGGGAAGGGACCGACCCAGCGGTGCCGACAGTGAGAGCCGGCTGACGGCGCCCGTATGCCAGCGGCCGTACAGAGCCGCGTTTCCCAGCGTCGGGCTTAGAGCCACACCGACAGAGGCTCCCGAGACAGCAGCCCCACCTTCACCATTTCGGCAGAAGCGGACCCTGTTTGAAGACGGGCCTTCCCTTTTAACACGGGGCCACTTCTCCTTTCTCCTGAAGCGCTGGGCTTTCTGCACGGCCCAAACCAAGCCGGAGCGACCCCACTGCAGAGGGTGGGGGCAAACATCTTTTTGCACTCCCCTTTCAACTTTTTAAGGCAGAACCCCCCCCCCCCAAAGTCATGCCGTTTCCCAGCCATTAATTAATCCGATTGCTGCCAGGGGAAGGTTGAGGAACACAAGCAGGCGGGACCAGCCTCGCACCCGGGCCTGGACACGCATGGGTGAGCGTAACAGAAAAGCAAAGAGGAAGCAGCATGCAGAAAGGCTGAGAATCCAGCGTGGCTACACACACACACACAGAGCAACAATGGACTTTGCTATCTGTGCCGCGCTCTCCCTCCTTCTCACCCCCCCCCCCCAAAGGTCTCCCGCACACCCCCAGGTCCCCATGCAGTGTAGCCTCTTACCCTGTCACTTACTGAGGGCTCACCGTCCTTCCCCCCATTCCGGGTAGCGCAGCCCGTGCCACCGTCCCCCGAAGACATGCGCGCCTCGGGGCCTCCCCAGCCTGCCAGGTCGTCCCACGCAGGTGCTACAACAGGTGAGGCGACGGGCAGGGGGGGGGGGGGCAGAGGGGGTGTCGGCGAACGAGCCGGCAATTCTTCAGCAAGTCTTTTGGATCTCCTCCGACGGTAATCCAGAGCAAGAGGGAGGTTGGAGGCTGTTCCTCTCACAGCAGAGCGGAGCCGCTTGAGTTTCCCCCGAGTCGCACCCGCTGTAACGCGCTCGCTCACATTGATTCACGCGGAGACGCACACACAAAACACACACACACAGGCAGCACTCTGGCAACAGTTGAGACTAAGCCCCTCCTCTCTCTCTCTCTCTCTCTCTCTCTCTCTCTCTCTCTCTCTACGGAATGTTGCCGGGCAACTGGCTTCGGCAGGGCCGCCCCTCCACAGTGACATCAGCGAGAATGCAAGTCTCGCATTGCAACACTCCTCTGGGCTCCTGCGCAGCATTTGCATTTCAGGTTGGAGGCCCGGTCAAGTGTCACGCATGCGCTCAGTAAGCGGAGACAGAACAAAGTGCCGAGGAATAACACGGGTTAAAAACGACCTGGAGATAAGGGGAGACCGGCTCGTGGGCAGCCGCCCCGGAGGACTGGGCGTGATCGCGGCTTTATTCGGGAGAGCGAGAGCCGCCGTCGTGAGCCGGGCCCAACCACACTGGCTTACTGCACTTCCTGCAAACAAAACCGTGGCTGCCTGAGTCAACAGTGGGACACGGCAGGCAGGATGTGACAAAAACGCTCAACTTTCATTACCTAACCCCCGGCATGCCCTCCCCCCAGCGAGGCTGGAGCCCCAGAGGTTAATGTGGAGCCAGAGCCTCAGACAGGAGTGTCCCTTCCCAAAATGTATGTCCCTGGTGGTATTCATCACCGAGAAAGTTTACTTCATGAAATAAAAGGCAGCACCACAGTTTGTGGGGACCGGCGCTGTGACAGAGGTGCCCATGTCCGCACGCGCACTTCCACGACCCGTCACCAGGGCACGGCACTCCCACTTGAGCTCAACACATCCATTCCCACGTCTCAGCTGGATACCCCCCAACACCGAAACCCAAATCCCAACCACACCCCGCCTCAGGACCAGGAGCCTTGTGCTAATCACAAGAGACCAACATAATCCAGTAACATAAAAAGTGGACTACCATCATTTCAACAAGCATATAATTACCCTGATTAAAGAGGCTGCCAGTCAAAATCCCAGGAGGGACACTGCAGTTGTACCCTGGAGACAAGTCTGTTCATTACCAAATATCCACTGATATAAACACCACTAAAAACCAGGCATATCGACTCACAACAATTAAGCGGCTCATTATCCCGTTCACATTAGTGTTCTTCATTAAATGTTAAGGACGTCTTCGTCACGTGTTGAAAACTCAACGGGCAGAAACATTTAGCCAGAACGTCTACAGAGGCCAAAAAAAAAAAAAGAAAGAAAACTCACCAGAACTTAGGAGCAAGTCAGAAACTCAGCAGAGGCTCTGGCAACACCTTCCGCTGACGTCAGGCATGTTCAATGATGAATGCATTTTTAATAAAAATTAATATTTCATTTTTGATGTTACAGCTCTCTGGGTTGTTAAATTTAGTCAGGTTGTTGCTCAAGGGGCATGCTCACACCACAAGCATCGCAGCCGACCTGCAACGTTACGCAGATTATCTTCTAACTTCATTTGACAGTTTCCGAATACTATACTGAGAATTATTATTGCAAGTCAGCTAGCTATCCCAGTCCTGCCTGGATCACCCGTCTTCTGAGTCATTCTTTTGGTGGTGGTGGGGGGTGGGGGTTCAGCCTTGTTCTCTCTTGGCTGGATTAACTGACCTACCAGCCCCCACCACTCTTCAGCAGGCAGGGTCTTATTCCTCATTCCCATTTTGCCATCATCTCACGCGCATTCGGTCACTGGGGGGGGGGGTCACCGCAGCGAGCTGAAGGGGATTCCACCCCCAGATCCATCCCCTTTCCCTTTGGGGGCCGCGCAGGGACACGGGGGTCGCGGTTACACGGTGGGGGTGGACACTCAGGAAACGCAATGAAAGCGAATTATCCGCGAAGAAAGGTTCCCCCTTCTCAGGTTCCCGCGCAGCGTGGGATTCTGGCAGCGGCGCAGCAGAAGGTCGTACCCCAGGTATGGCAGCTTAGCGTGGCATGGTACTCCCATTGTGTATTTGCTTATTTTTTAAAAGAAACCCAAACAGAGTGTGCATTAGGTCTGGGGTGATTATCAGCGGTTTAACAGTCAGGGGGCAAAGTGGTATGTTGAGTTTTCAGGGCTGAACCAATGCTGGAGGGTAGGAGAGAGAATGAGGTACCCGAGAGGACCAGCTTACGGATACCATCCCCACTGGGAATCCACCACAGTAACAGTCATACCTGGGGATAAGATATAAATGGGACTCAAACCAATCATCATTGTTAAGGTTTTCTGAAAACAATTATTGAGAACATTTCAGAAAGGACTAGCTCTGAAAATCTTAAAAGTAAATCTGAAACCAATCTACACACACACACACACACAAACACAAACACAAAATCAATATGAGCTTTGTTTGATGGCTGTCTGTGTGCCTTATTCAAAATGCACACAAACAATTCCCCAGAAATCTTCAGTGATAACCATCACAGGGACAACTGTCACCAGAGACAACGCAGTAGTCAAACACGTGTGTCATCACCTCAGCCACAGGGAGGGGTCCCCGAGCCGGCCCTCGCCCGACGGCCGCGGCTGACTCACCGGGGCTAGGCGGGGGCTGCCCCTCAGGCGTCATGCTGATTACGTAAGCATGACGAGAGAATGCAAACCCTAATGAGGGAGCTGTTCTCGCCTATTCGTCAGAGCCATGTTACGGCACAGCCTTGAAACACTAGAAACTAATAAAGGGGGTGTGGGGGGGGGAGCGGTTCTTAACCACTTGCAGCAGATTAAAGTAGCTAGTTTAGTCAAACCAGTGTGGAATCATGTTACCCCTCAACGTTTCACTTCCTGTCTGGGGTTTCTGCTGCATTTGATGACAGTGTTTGGTAACAGGCCCCTTCCAGACAGACGGAAACTACAGCACTGCCGTACAAATGGAGATGTTTAAACAGCCAGAGCCCTTTGCATAAATAGAATTTAAAAAGCAAACTATCAGACTTCATGATTTCATGTAATATGTACCGTCATTAGACAGTTAAGGAAACTAGTTTATACGTACTGCTGTAAGCCAATGGAGGGGAAGCAAACTGGCACAAAGCGGAACACGAGCAGGTCCAGCAATCTGTGGGTACGATCAGACTGGCATCTAATGCACATCTAATGCGCACAAGCTCACACCATGACTAGGTAAATGGTAAATGGTAAATGGACTGCATTTATATGGCGCTTTATTCCAAAGCACTTTTTTACATTATGCCTCTCATTCACCCATACACTCACACACCGGTAGCAGAGGCTGCCATGCAAGGTGCCAACCTGCATACCGGGAGCAATTGGGGGTTCAGTGTCTTGCTCAAAGACACTTTGATGGGGTCAGGAGGAACCAGGGCTCGAACCTGCAACCCTACAGTTGCCGAACGATAGTGCTACCTCCTGCGCCTCCATCTTCCCCCTAGGCAGCCTTGCACACGCCACGCACATGGTACCTGTCCTGTCTGACAGCAGTTAGCGGGGAACTGGGGCCGGTATCTGGACAGGTTTCAGAGTTAATCTCTGGGGGGGGGGGTACACCCTCAGCAATTGCTCATCGTGCCCTTGCCGCTCGGATCCAGGACATTGAAGCACGCCGACTCTGCCTCTATGCCGTCTTCGGTGCCGCAGGAAGCCCTGGAAGGAGGACGGCAGGAAGTGTCACCTCCCAGCAGCCTGAACACCAAGTGTGGCCTCTTTGGCGGAGTTTCGGCACACAATGCAGCCACACAAGCTGGACTGTGGCAGTTCGTCATCAAACTCGCCAAATCACCAAATCGTATCAGCGCTTTCAGCGTTCCATATTAACAATCTGGAAGGCTCTACAATAAAAATTCACATAAATATTAATTTAAATGTAGATTAGGCTAATATAACTGTACATTAGTTCTAATGCGGCATCCCGTTGCTGTTAAGGAAAACTGTGACCGCTCCTGGTTACTTGTGAGATACTTGTATATTCTGAATGCATTTTGCAATTTAATTTATGTGGGGCAACATATGTAGCCAGAGAGGTGTAAACAAACATTTAATACATAAATAGCTGACATGGTGTTCTTAATGTATGACTAGTTAGCGTTAGGATAAATACAAAACAGTGGATGCCAGGTGTGGCTGATGTAAACAGTCTATACTTTTGCCAAGTGTTTTTGGAATACAGGAAGGAATTTTCTGAATTAGTCATGCCTCACTTCACAATGGGGATGCGTTCTGAAAAATGCGTCGTTAAGCAATTTCATTATTGGTCGAACATTGTAGAGTGTACTTACACAAACCTAGGCTACAGTACGCTTTTTTATTCATAGAAAGAGTGCACTCTAAAATAATGTAGCGCAAAATAACGTTCAGCACCATTATAATATTATGGGACGACGATCATATATGCAGGCCAACGTTAAGCAAAACATCATCATGCCAAACTTCAAGTGCTGAATGGAGCGGGCAGCTGTGATGTAGGACCTGCCGATGTCCTACAGACCCTGCAACCATGAGCAGTGAGCTGCTCAGAACCGGGCTGCTCTTCAGCTTGAGACACAATCCCTGGACACGAAATCAGAACCACACTGATAAAATAGCCAACTGGGTAAATGGGTAAAAATTCTTAGCATCTTCGAATAAAAGCATCAAATACGCAGATAAATGGATCAGCGTAATACATTAGCTTGAGTCTGATAAAGGAGCGTTGGCCGACCGAAATGCCCTGAGATACCGTAGTAAACAGAATGGAGAGGCGTAATGCCAGTCCTGCAATTTTAGTACATTTGTGGAAATGCATGAAGCCGGTAGATGAGGTGGGTTCCTCAAGTGAAATGCAGCGATAAACCTGGGGGCAGCCAAGAGTTTTTCAGGGCAGGTCAAGGTTTATGTGATGACATAAGAGGCACACAAAGACTGCTCTAAGATAAGCAGCCTTTAAGGGTGGGGGGAGCAGAGCTGGCAGAAGGTCTAGCACAAGAGAAGAATGAAGGGATTTCACACAATGGTTTTCCTTTTCTACCATAAAGGCCACAGAATACTGAAACGCCAGAGACAAAAACAATAATTCAGTCAGTTATTCTCAGTGCCATTAACTTTCAGGTTTATCAATGACATAAAATACGAAACATCTTTAAAATAACACAATACTTGGGGATTCACGTGCTCTTGGTTTGCAGGTGTGTACAGCCCACTTACTATCATTAATGCTTACCCATCGACCTCTGGAGCCACTTGTCCTACTCTGGGCTGCGGGGGCCCTGGGGCCCATATGAGAAGCTATGGGTACAAGGCAGCGGATAACCAACCACCGGGGGCCACGCGCACCATTCACGGCTTCAGACAGTGTGGCAGCTCCAGTTCACCTTAGCATGTTTTTGGACTGTGGAGGGGAAGAGAGGGTACCTGGAGAAAACTCTACAGCGACGTGGGAAGAACAAACCGTACACATGGAACTGGGGGCCAAAACTGAAACCCCACTGCCTGACATATGAGGCGACTGGGCTAACCACTGCACCACCATGCCGCCCCCCAGTTTACCCATTTCAGTTTAAATGAATTTAATAAGTCATTCATCATTTCTTACACCAATAAAGGATGCTTTTTATGTCTAGAATTAAGGGTATGGAATTTCTTTAAACGTTAAATGAAATATGTATTTTACTTTTTAGTGGCAACAAAGGAATTATATGAATACAGACACGTAACAGGTGACAATAGACTTCCTATAGGCCTATTCAGAATAATTTCATACAAGAGAATGTTTTCTGTTTTATAAGAAAATGTGTGCACATCATAATCAGACCTACCCCAGATACTGTACATAACAGGGTATATATTCGCAGAAGTCTCACCTACAACTGAGAATTGGCACCTCAATCCTATAGGAAACAAAGGCGACCAACTGGTCAGCCAATTTCACATTGCCTCGGACGTGGGGCGCCGGCGGTCATGCTCGCCTAGGGCGCCACATCGGCTAGGACCGGTACTGCCGCCAGCCCGTAAAAAATGTGTCCCTTTCGCAACAGTTGGTCACCCGTGAGTAAGGAGCGCACGGATGCTGGGAGGCAGCACTAATGCCGCCGACATTAATAACAGACGTTCCTCAGCCACACCATGTGCAGCTACAACATCCGCGATTCATTTTCTTCGGCTGTGGCGACCGAAGCGGCAGACCAGGCTGGACGCGCTTTTGCGTTTTAGTGCTTTAAGTAACGCTGTTTTGCGGCAATCATGTTTGGAAAACACGCCAAGCACATGAAAGTGCTTCGTGTCGGGAAAGTATGGAGATGAATCAGAAGGAAATATTTATTCCCGTCGCGTCATATGTTGCACAACAAGAAGGGGAAACCCGTCCGGAAGAAAATGGTTAAGCGTAATTGCGTCTTTTCCAGACTGAAAACGCCTTGGCTATTTGGTTAATGAATCCGGACTATTCGGCTGCTCTTTCGTGGCCAGATCCGCTGCTCAGGACTCCCACTGTTACTTCTACTTTTCGCTCCCCGTTGAGCGTCTACAGTGGAATCAATATTAAATAAGTATTTTCCCTTGAAAATACCACAATAAAATATCTATTTATACACGAAAAATCAAGAAAGGAGCGGTAAGTTAAATTTTTCATGTGCATGCACGCAGGCGAGCGAACTTTAATTTATACCCGCATGTCAATCTGTACACATATAAGCACCTGTTTATTTGGATACTTATACCAACATTACCCTGTGGTGACGATGTGTTGCAAAAGGAAGCGTTTGGAAATAATATTATTATGCATTTATAAATTTGACATATAGGCTGCATCCTTTAATCTCCAGTTGCTGAAGATAAGTTTGATATATTTCTTTAATTAAGGGTAGGCCTAATGATCTCTACCCGAATCACCGATTACATATCAAATGACCCTTTTCGAAACCGAATAGAAGTTGGATACAATAAAAGTAACGGTGTTGTAGATGTACTTTAAATAGTTTAATGTGTTATTTGTGCAACGTGCTGCCGGCTCAGGTTCATAATCCTGCTTCATTTCGGTACCAACGTCGTATCCCCCAAACCGGCTCGTTTTCTAGCCAACTGCAAATTTAGATGACAACCCGCATTATTTACCATAAATTATGTCTCCTGGAAAATGTTATGCCTGGAAAGACAGCCAGCACCCCGACGGAGCGATATCAAAACAGTCCCGTACGTATTTTCCCCTGGATCAGGCAGTTAAGCAGTTCTAGGTGTTTTTATATGTGTATAATATAAGTCATGGAGACGCGCGTTCTGCTGTGAAGTGGCTTTGATTTCGTGGCACAGGGGCTGCGCACCTCCCTCCCCATGGGCGATGTAAGCTTTCATCCAGGGCTCTGTTTGAAAGTCGGCGACCGCATGTATGGAATCGCGTACCCCTGCAAATGAACTTATTTCCCTAATAAACATTTCAGGATGCCCGTTTGATGGGGGAGTGTGTTAACTCCCTGTGTATGTGTGTGTGTGGACCAGCGTTTAGCGCTTTCGCGTCTTTTCCTCGGCTGTTGCCCCCGAAGGGTCGCCGGGTGAGGATCTGGACATTTCCAGACGGCAAACGGTCCCTGTGGCATGGTCCTGCCTTATTTGGAGTAAGGACACTGTTTATACCGCAGTTTTTTGGCACAGGAGAGTGATCTGCGTTCGCTCAACATTAAATCAAGCCGACAGACGAGGTAAACGGAGATGCAGACTTAAGCTGGAGACGTGGTGTTTGTGAATTGATATTTCCTGGCGCTGTTGTGTGCATAACGGGGATGGGGGCACAACATTTTTTCAAGTTGCAGCCAAATGGCCATTTAGTTGAAATTAGATTCTAAGTGATACTGTGATACATTAAGCAATGAGGAACTCTACTAAACAATCAAAATGTTTTGTGTATATGTGTAGCTAATATTTTATACGCAATAAGTTTTATGCCAGTCTCAGTCATTAATTCTGTCTGATTGATTGTTTTACATTAGAAGAAAATTATATGCCCTCTATTCAACTGAATCTGTCCAAAGAGCTTCGCACGTCTGTTTGAATTACAAAGAACATGGCAGCGTATAATCTAATCACCATACAGTTCAGTAAACCTCAGGAAAAGTGTATACTGGTAAACCATCGATTCATGGAGGTTTAAAACATTACCCACTGGCAGCAGGAAAGATATTTGACATCGTTTCTCATTGTTAGCTTTGGGGGTAAGGTGATTATTTCATGAAGTAAAAGGAGTCATCACAAACAAGCTCATATTATTGAAATGTCCATCTGTCTTTTGTAACTGCTTATTAAGTACAGGGTCAAGGTATTGGCCAGGAGATGATCCCAGGTTGTCCTATGGAGAGCCCAGATGTGATGGCATTGGTTAGGATTTCCTTTGTACATTTTCACCAGATTTCTGCTGATCGTACATAAAGGAGGAGCCAGGCTGTAGCTTTCTTAGGACAGTATATTTGTAAGAAACATGCATCACTTTGCCTTTGTCCAGAAAAGAGCCACTGATCACACACATTAGCTGGGTGCAGATCGTGTGTGTGTGTGTGTGTGTTAAACAAGTAATGAAAACATACCTTTCCAACTGTTTTAAGGTCTTCTATATTCAAAGGCTTGTCTATCATACACTCTGAAAAAAGGGTAAAAATTTGTACCTCTGCTTGTCACTGGGGCTGTATATCAAGGGTCTGTCAATTGTACCCATTGGCTGCAGGAAATTGTACCTACAGAGTACGTTTTGCACTTTTCAAAGTACATTTATGTACTCTGGTACATAAATGATGTTTGTACCTTTAGGATGTTCCTTAGAATCCATTTCCGTACCTTAAAAGGTACAATTATAATGGTACAGCCCCAGTGACAAGCAAAGGTACAAATGTTTGCCCTTTTTTCTGAGAGTGTACAAAACGCTGCCTTCCTGCTCGTATTGCAGGACTATGTGGCCGTAAGGAGGCATGAGGACTCGCCTCTCCAGGCAAGAGTTTTTAAAATGGGATATGTGTCCCTCTGCTCCCGTGAGCCCAGCAGCTAGGAGAGCGGGAAGGGGACCTTGCTATCCAGTCAGGTGGTGCCCTAGCAGTCGAGGAGCCTGTCACTTGAAGGTCACAGGTGGAAATGCCATGAAGAGCCAGTCGTACGTCTGTAGGGGGAACGTGGCTGTGTGCCCATAGCCGGGATTGCTTCAGATAGGTGCTAGTAGGCTCAGTGAGGTAGGACCCTGTGCTTGTGTTCGGAAGGTTGTTGGTTTATATTCTTCTGGGGCCAGCAGACCGATGGTGCCATTGGGTCCCTGATTTAGGGCCCTAACATGCTGACTGTCCCTGTGCTGTGACCCCCCCCCCCCAACTTTCATGAAGAACAAAATGGGGTAGACAGAATTTTCCCTTGGGGATGTGTATCACTTTTCTGTTCTATGACCAGAGTGGATTGTAGGTTTTGCTGGGACGTTAGGGCGGGACCAGATGCATGTCACTGTCTGATTGGCTGTTTGTAGCATGATGTCACTGTCTTTCTGTCTCCCAGTCTCCCTGTCGGCCCTCCCACGTTCCCAGTGGCGTGCCATGGCCTAGCAGCATGGCACAGCTCTACTTCCGGCGGACGGACAACTCCTCCTACAGGGACCGCATCCCACTGCGCATAGTGCGGGCCGAGGCGGAGCTTTCGCCCCTGGAGAAGGCCTATCTGAGCGCGGTGGAGAAGGGCGACTATGCCAGCGTCAAGCAGGCCCTGGAGGAGGCCGAGATCTACTTCAAGATCAACATCAACTGCATCGACCCGCTGGGCCGCACAGCGCTGCTCATCGCCATCGAGAACGAGAACCTGGAGATCATCGAGCTGCTGCTCAGCTTCAACGTGTACGTGGGGGACGCCCTGCTGCACGCCATCCGCAAGGAGGTGGTGGGGGCTGTGGAGCTGCTGCTGAATCACAAGAAGCCCAGCGGGGGCATGCAGGTGGGGGAGGGACTTCGGGGGAGGGGGGGACACAGAATCACATTCATAACATTTACTTTGCATTACTCATGCATGATTTTATTACTTTGATTGTTTTGCCTGAAGTAATTTCCTACTACGCAGAAGCATTTGGAGATAAAAAAATCATTACAATTTACACTTTATTTATATATCACCTCCTGTCCAAAGCAATACTCAAGTGAGGCTCAGATAACAGTTCAGTCAGTCCCTGGAGCAATTGGGGGGGGGGGGTCAAGAGTCTTGATAAAGGGGTCAACAGTGAAACCACTCTGCCGATTCTGGGATTTGATCCGGCGCCCTTTCGATGGCGAGTCTGAGCGCGCAGAGCCACACATGCGCACACACACCTACCCACATATACACACTGCAAAAAAGATGACGTTCGTACTTCAGATAAACTTTCTGCTTTGAGACAAGACGGCCTAAAACTAGCAAAATTATCTGCCAGTGCAGTAAAAAATTGTACTTAAAATAAGAGAATATCCCTAAATGCAAGCAAATTATTCTTATTCATATGATTTGTTAGTCAGTTTATTAATAGTTAGATTTTTTTTTTAAATACAAGAAATTTATACTTGCTTAGATTTTCATTTTTTGCAGTGCTTTCATTAGTCATTTAAATATGGAACTCCTGCTGATTATTACAAATGTACTGCTTCATACAGGTAATACTTTGGCTCCAGTTGAATGTATGCAGCCTGCAGACAGGATCAGGAGTTTTAGTTACCGTGCAGCCAAGCATCAGAATGGCTCAGATGTGTCATCTGACTGATTTTAAACATGGTGCATTATTTGCGTCAGGCATGCTGATTCGGGCATCTCAGAAATCAGCCACCCTCCTGGGCGAGATTCGCATTCTAATTCATCTAGAGTTTCAAAGAATGGTGCCATAAACAAACAAAAAAAAGCATCCAGTTAATGAGAGAAGTCAGAGGAGAGTGGTCAGACTTGTTAGAGCTAACTGGAAGGTCGCAAGTGCAAAAATAGCAGTGCAGTACGACAGTGGTGAACAAAAGGTGCCACCCGATGACTCCAAATGCATCAAACCGTGAAGTCTTGAGGAAGAAGCGTTTCCTGCTTGCTACTATGTGTAGATGTACATAATAAAGTGGTCACTGAGAGTGTATCCACTCTCATCCACATGTGTATGCAAACCAGTCTCTTTGTTATACATGCACACACTCTATACTCATCTATAATCTCGCTATTCTACTCTTACATACTACTTGTATATAGACTCTATTCTCATGATGCCTTATACTTTTGTATATATACTCTTACCTATATCATATTGCCTAGCACTCTAATAGACACTGTCATCTGTACTTATATTGCCTTAAGTTTTAGTCTATACATATACTGTCATCTATACTCATTTTCTTATACTCTGGCATATACACACACATATATACTCATTGGCTAATACTCTAGCGCATACATATTCTCAGCCTTATACTCCAGTACATATACATACTCTCATCTACAGTATACTCATATTGCCTTATACTCCACAGATAGTACACGTACAAGCTCTCATCTATACTCATATTGCATTATTCTCTAGTACACGCACATACTCTTATGTATGCCTACATCACCTTATACTGTGGTACACACATTCTGTCATCTATAATCAGAATATCCTGTGCTATAACACACATCTACTGGGGTCAGATTGCATTAAGTCGCACCCCAGTTGCCGCATGTCCAAATCGCTCCGTGTTCTCGCGAATAAATAATTACACCGTGTGGCATGCAGATCTGCGAATTTCCATGTCTCTAGATCAGAATTCTCGTAATCAAAAGGCTGAATGTGCTTTTTTGTATTGTTTTCCCTTTTTTTCCCCCAGAGACATACTTTGATGAGTGTGCGACGCATGCTATCCTGTGGTGGGTGGGCGCGTGTTCGGGGGCTACGATGAGAAAAAAGGCTTGGCTTAATTAACACCATCTAATGTATGATGTTGAAAAGACTGTTTGCGTTCCTGTCGCTAGCAGATCTTTCAAGAGAATGGGGAGTTTATCAGAGTGAAGCTTTGTTATGGCATGTTAGATATTTATAACCTCCTACTGACGCCATGGTGATTGTGGAAGAGGTGGATATTATTTAAATCTAATGGGCTCTTAATTAGCTGCTATCCTACTGCTGGAAGGTGTCCATGGGACTGAGCACAGAGACTCCTAACGCCCTCTGCAGGACAGTCCATTCTTTACCCCCCCACTCTCACAGTCCCTTCCATATGCCAGGCAGGAGTGCCATAAAATAATCTCCCGCTGCGATTGGGGGCCCCTCAGTGCAATGGTGTGACAACCGGGGTTTTTGGCAGCCGAATATTCCTTGGATGGGGTTA
>JABFEB020000038.1:14985942-14997366 GCA_019775895.2 Stomatorhinus ivindoensis | reverse complement strand
AAGTTCCTCTTCATCTACTGCCTGGTGCTGCTGGCCTTCGCCAACGGCCTCAATCAGCTCTACTTCTACTACGAGACACAGGGCAGCGACGAGCCCAAACCCTGCAAGGGCATCCGCTGCGAGAAGCAGAACAACGCCTTCTCAACGTAAACTTACATTTATACTCGTCCTTAATCATTGGGTGACTGAGCTTGGAGTTAGCATGCATGGCCAATTATTGCTCGATTTAATGCGGCAATGGTCTGTTAAACCAGACTATGATGTACAGAGCATGGTAATCCTACTCACTCTGGCTCCCGTCCAAAGCTTCCTGTCTTCCTGTTGAGACCACAGTCCATGGAGTGCAGATATGCTGAACCCTTAAAGCAGTCTCAATCCATTCAGGTAGACATGGTGAATAACAGTGTGTGCGCCTACAGTGAACCCTTGAGGCAATATAATATTATCTTCGCCTCGTACTAAATGGTTGTAGGCAACAGTTGACTGTAAAACATGCAGCGTTGTGAAGGACAACGGAGCCCCAGGAAGCAGGACATCCAAACAAGGAGCTCTGCATTCGCTGGTTGGGTAGCGTTGGATATATGCTGTAGAAATGGATGAAAACGGATACAGTTATACTCACCGAAACTCTCAAGTAGCCACCTTTTTTCTTCTTTCTCCTTAGGTTGTTCGAGACCCTGCAGTCTCTCTTTTGGTCAATTTTTGGCTTGATCAGCCTCTATGTGACCAACGTCGGGCCTGACCACAAGTTCACCGAGTTTGTGGGTGCCACAATGTTCGGCACCTACAACATCATCTCTCTTGTGGTTCTCCTCAACATGCTGATAGCTATGATGAACAACTCGTACCAGCACATCGCTGTGAGTCTTTATGACCATATATTTCCCTTTTCCACCCACTCAGTCTCTCCCATCTATCACTTATCAGCAATATACATAATGGATAAAAGTCGTTGGTTCATATTTTTAAACTTTTTGTTACTGGTGACATGAAATGTCTTGGGCATATGTGGAACAAGGTTGAATTGTATTATACTTTCTGTCAGAAATGTCATTGTTGTGGTTTAATATAATTTCTGTGTGAATGTGCTGTTCTATTGAGTTTATCATGGTCTCGTAAATCTGTAGGATCATGCAGACATTGAATGGAAATTTGCAAGAACGAAGCTGTGGATGAGTTACTTTGAAGAAGGAGGCACGTTGCCATCTCCTTTCAATATCATCCCCAGCCCAAAGTCCGTGTGGTACCTCATCAAGTGGGTAAAGAAGCACGTCTTCAAACGGACGAAGTCAAAAAGACCCGAAACCATTGGAACCCTCGGGGTGAGACCGAATCTTCAATGCAGAGTATCTCTCGGCAATAAAATGAATGCTTTCCCGGGATCAAACTTTAAAACAGTATGATGTAAATGAAGATGTATCTAGTTTATGTGAAGTTGCACTGGTTAAACTCCTTTTTTTTTCAGTTTGACTTACTCTGGAGTTTTAGCCAATGCTTGTCACGCGAAAAGTAAAAGCAACCAAAGCTTGTTCCAGCTCCACGGGGTCTACGTGCATGCAGACGAATAAATGGCAGACAACAGCCAGCTTTGAGGCAATATCATTTCATACCCCTGGATTGGCTGCCCACCATTTGCATGAAAGGGAAACATCAGGCAAGCAAATCACGGTGTCACCTTCTACCTTCCCCCTTTACAGAGACGTGCTGCGGAGAACCTCAGATTGAACCACCAGTACCAGGTAACGTTGGGCTCTATCCGGGCAGAGCTTCTTGGTTGTGTGGGACTCGCATCAAACGAGTGTGAGAACCTGTCTCTCAACTTTCGCAGGAGGTGCTGAGGAACCTAGTGAAGAGGTATGTGGCAGCCATGATCAGAGATGCGAAGACGGAGGAGGGGCTGACTGAGGAGAACTTCAAGGTGAGATCCTCCAATATCTCCACCAGCGTCAGAGACGCTGCAGGCAGTTTAGTCAGAGATCCATGCCGCAGTCTCTATTTGAGTCTAATTAATTCGTCATCGGGGGGCAGTGAGGGAGGGACCAATGAAAGACCTTGTCTGATTTGTAGTGTCAATAAAACAAAATAACAAAAAAACCTATAATCACATCACCTGAGCAATGGATTTGCTGTTTTATTCCATTAAAATGTCCTGCTGTATAAATGGACTAATTGTGAGCTTCATCACCACTCTAAATAAAGGTCATAGCCAAGCAACTAAATCAAGGACCACAAGGAGATGTTTTGTATGTAAATTTCATGCGTGATCTTCTTTGTTCATATTTTGTCTCAAGACCAGCCACTGAGGTAACTTGTATCAAACCATATTTCTCAAGATATGTTCTTTGCAAGGTTGGGACCATTCCGGAAGGCATTCCTCAATTCAAATCCAAATCAGAAAGTGGAATTGTACTTGGGATTGGAAAATAATTATGGGGAACAGCATTGGAATTGAATCCAAATTTTAGTGAGATTTAAATTCCAACTCCCATTTCCATTTCCTGATTTGGATTGGAATTGATGAGTTCATTCAGGAATTGATGAGTTCATTCAGGAATTGCTCCACTCCTGGCTGTCATACTATCAACATTTATATACTTATGTTATATTTATATAATATTTGTTCCTGTCCTCACTGATAGCCAGCAGATTTTTCTAACCAAATACTTATAAAATGAAAATATATTATTTTCATAGTCTATAACAGGAAGTGTAATAGGATCTCCCATTAAATTGAGCATAGATTTTACTGTATTAAATCCAACTGATTTATCAGATGAGATGAGAAAAATAAGTTGGTACTTTTTTTGATCCCCGGAGGGAAAATGAGGATTTATTCAGAAATAACGCTTCATTAAACTGCTGTTGGGATTTTTGCTTTTCCCTCATCTTTCAGGAACTGAAGCAAGACATTTCCAGCTTTCGCTATGAGGTTCTGGGCATGATGAAAGGCCATCAGTCTAAGGGGAATGCCGCCGCCTCAAGCCTCGCCTACCCTGACCACTCCCTCAAATACACACCAGCGCCCTCTGCGGGCCAGCAGAAGAATAAGCTCAACTTGTTTGACGTCACCAACATGCTGAAGCAGAACCCCGCTGCGTCCAGATCACCGGAAGCCTTCAACGGTTTGGCCAATGGGTCTCTCCTGCTTCCTGCGGAGGCCCCCTCAACATCCACCTCCTCTGCCCTACACAGGAAAGATTTCCCCAAGAATATCTCTGACTTCAGTCTGTATCAGAGGTGCCGCCGGGGTGGAAATTTAGGACACACCCCAAGCAAGATCTACTCCGTCTCTGAGGAGGTGGACGAATTGGACCCGGAGCAGCCCGGTCATGGCAGGAAGCAGGCAGAGCGTTCGGGGCCGGTAGCTGGAAAGGAGTTGCTGGGGAAAGTGTCCAGGTACCAGGATGAGGAGGAGGGGGAGGGTAATCAAGAAGAGGATGAGTGTGAGAAGAGTGAAGATGAAGAGGAGGAGAAAGGGGAGGAGGACTTGGGAGCAGAACATGTGGAGCATAGGTTCCTCCAGAGACAGGTCAGGGAGAATAACAATGACCCATCTTTGTCAACAGAGACGTAGCTTTGTCTGTGAGCCAGAGCAAACTGACAATCAAACGTGGTGTGTGAAGGAACTGCTTCCGTGAGGTGCTGCCCGTTGGGGTGGAATAGGGGGCAGGGTGCGAGTTTCAGTTGGAGCAGAGGGGGGTGCCTCCTGTTTGTGAAGGGGGCAAGTTGTAACCAAATGGGGGCTACTAGCTCCTTCTGAGATCATGCTCACGCTCACCTGATGGTGAGCAGACCGACTACCTGAACAGACCCCCTCGCTCTCCTCTCCAGGGACGTCTAACTCCCCTTTCACTGATGAAAGAATCCACTAGATCACAGCAGATGTTCCTGTGCCTTCAGGTTCTGGGTGTTGCTGTTTCATTCATTTTTTTTGCATGGATATTTATACGAATCGGCACACAAAGCATCGGATTGTGTCACAAAAAACGATTTACTGTACGTTGCACTTTGGGGACAGTTTGACATTCCGTGCTTTTTTTTTTTTCTTCTTCTCTATGGAGCAAGAAAGACACCATCGTAATTCTTCTTTCATAGCCCCCCCCCAGCTTGTCTAGTGCCTGTGACGTCCACAGAGCCCATACTCCGCCTTTCTGAGTTTACTTTAGCACTTTATACCGGGTGTTGTTAAGAGGATCGCAGTCACTTCTTTAGGCAGAGTATCTTTAATTTGACCCTTTCTATGCAAAATAAAAACTCGTTCCCACTTTGTATGACATGGTGAGGGGGCTGCCTCTATTTCAGCGCGACAGAACCAGATGTGCCCCCGCCTATCCAGGTACCAAGGGCACAAGCCCTGTTTCTCTCCCCAGTGCTGTTGAAGCTCCATACGCTGACGTGTATTCCGAGCAGTTAATTAGCAGTCCATCAGTATGCCCTTTTCAAATTCTCATTAAACCATATTGCAGTTGTGTACTATATGGGTTATGTATTAGGTGATAAAATACATGTATCTGATATTAATTACAGGTATATGTTTTTAATATGTTCTACTTTTAAAGGTACCATTTGATCTGTTATCAATATCTAAATAAATATGCTTATTTATTGTTATATAGTTGCTTTTTAACATGTTTAACAAAGTATATTGCTAAAACACAAATTCCAAAGGAAATGGTTGTCTTCATGGTAACTATGGCAACATGAGGTTGAAGCTTGTGTTACTTATTTAATCACATCTAATCACTGGGTGCTTTAAAAGGCTTTGTAGTGTTTTTCTCCCTTCAATTAAGGGTGTGAGTCCAGGTTGATGTTCAGGCTTTTATGGTGCTGAAAATTGATTTTCTCCCCACCTATCAGGTTTTTTGTCATTTTACCTTCGGCTAACATTTTGTTACGTAAAAATATGTTAATAGGTGGGAATGAGCGTACTTACCATTCAGGGATCTGTTAAGGGTCGCTCTGAGATCAGGGATTCATTTAAATCTGTCACCGCTTTCCGCACTGTGGAATGTCTCATTTCCTGCAAAGATGGTAAAGGGCAGCGCATGAAAAAACAAATGTACTTAAAGGTGTTTCAAGTGATGCCCCAGCCGCCGTGGGGGAAGGTTTCCCAGAGATAGATTTTGAGCTTTAAACACACAACCCACTGGACACATCACCATCAATGCTCCAAAATAGTTCTTATGCTAGATAAATGTTGTGATCTTGTGGGTAGCATACATAAATACATAAACACCCCCATCGGGGGGGGGGGGGGGGTCCATAATTAAGGACACAAGTTCCGTGGCTCTGCCTAGGGACTGTCTGCCGGACTAATGTTGGGCCCGACCATGAGTGTGTTGCATGGTTCACTGCTTCTCAAAGGGGTCCTCGGGGACTGTGGGAGTGGGGAGGGGGCAAAACGCAGACTGCCTGGAGGTTCCCCGGAGGCGCATAGAGAATCACTGGTATAGCTGGCAAGCACTGTAAGAATGGCACCAGTAATGTGTCACCTCCACAGTAACCCGTGTTTCCCCTGCTGACTGAGGACATTTTCAGTTTGTCTTTCTCCACAGGGTATGGTGTCCATCTCGGGCCTTCTGAGGCGCAAGCCATCTGCACACTGTGACTTCCTTTTTGGCATCAGTGTCACGATCGCCCCCCTCCCTATGTTTGGTCAAAAGGCAAGGGCACATTCTATCAGGCTCACGGGGGGGTCTTTGAACAGTGCAGAGTTATGAATTTTGTATAATTAGGCACAGATAGAGACGGTTGCGAAAGCCATGGAAGGCAGGGTATGTGAAACAAAAGAGAAATTCAAAATTTGTGTAATCGCAATCAGTCCTGGCTGTGTTTGTTTGTTGTGATTTGAGGAACCATCAATGGTTTTCATGCATTATTAACGCCCACCACTCAAATCACCAAAGCATTTTGGCAGTGGCTTGGCCCTCAAATTGTTTACACAAATTTATCAAACCCTGGCTTTCACAAACTTAAGCGGGCATTTAATTGTGCAGGATTAATGTACTGCAGATGCTCTGAGGGGTTTCAAACGGCGTGTGTTCCACGTTTGGGAATGAACACAAACCTTGAGGCTGTAGCCCCGCCACTGGGGTTGTCTAAGCAGCCCACTGTCAGAGGTTTTCTTCAAGGGAACCAGAGCAACCTTGCAACTAATTGTTCATAATTGCAGGATATGTAAGCAAATACAGGTGGCGGATGACAGTTGGAATCAAAATTTACCTCCTTCTGGAACAAAGAACAACCTTCAACTCCATTGAATTATGGACTAGCAAACTCATGCCAGAGAGAGCAGAAAGTTCAAAATGTTTTTTGCTCAAAATGAGCATTTTTTTATATTTCAAGAATCATTTCATATTTCAAAATGAAAGGGTCCCTCTGCTTTGGGTAGTGAGGTTTTAGATGAATTTGCATCAGCAATGTAGACATTGCTGGTGATTCGCTGTTGCTCACCTCCAGGATTCACCTCTTCAAGTTCAACTGAGCCATCTTGTCTGAATTTGTCTGGTCATATTTTGAGCCTCACGTTCATGAAATTACTTTGCTATGAATTTCTGATTAAAGCTAAATTTTGTCCCAACAACTTTCACATCTGTACTGGTTTAAATAGAAATTTTGAAGGACATACCCCCTCCTGAACCTTGCTACATCATCTAATATTCTCACATAGTCAAAATATTTCCATCATCAACTATTTTTCATCCACAATGAACTTCCACATTTTTCTGTGCCTTCCAAATGATATCGGATGCATTTCTTATTCAGTTTGGGTCGCAAATCGCATAGAGCAGATATGATCTCATTTATCAGTTTCTTAGAAATTAGTTTCTGACAATGGTCATGAACAAAGTTTTTTTTTTTGTGTGTGTAGACCACCCTCTCGTTGACTTTCCAGGATGGCTCTACCCCTTTGAATGCTGGAGGTCCAGAAGAAGAAAGCAATTTCTGTAGCTACTATGTTATTTCAGCAACTGAATAGTTTGGATCAGAGTCTCAGAGATTATGTGCACCATCACTTAATGGCTATTATCTGAACTGTTATTACATGTGCTGCACAGGAAGTGATGCAATATACACGTGATGTGTACAGGAAGTGGTACCATATACACATGTCTTTCTGTACAAGAAGTTGCTGTATATAGATCGTGTACAGCACAGGAAGTCGGGCCCTTGTGCATTTGCAGTTCTGAAGAGGAAGTAGAGCTGCATACAGGTAATTTTCTTAACAGGAAGAACATATGGCAGCGAAAGGAAAGAAACCTGTACCGTTCGAAGAGAGAAAATCCGGGAAGATATTGAGGATCTCTGAATTAGAATCTGAAGATGTTCACTAATAATTATATTAATTTAAAATCTGTTTCCAGCTCTTAGTCCAGTTATTGCCAAATGAGGAAACGTTCTTTTTCATCACCAGTTCACTTCCATTTATTCTGTAATCTCTGTTGCTACGTAAATGAACCCTAATAGCACAATTAATGAACATTATTGAGCATAATAGCAGTTTGATTCATTTTTATATATAGTGTCTCCGAAGTTTTTAACCAAACAAAAAATCATGGTATGTCCGTTTGCACAAGTACAGGTACATTGGGCCGCTTCTACAGCAACCCCACCTTGCCGTCCACAGCTTGGGGGGGTCACAGCGCGCACACACACACACACACACACACGACTGATCACACAGAGACTTACCCTGCTGAGCTACTCGCCGCCCTGTCATCACAAAAGCAACACTAGGCAACAGTACAAATAGCATAGCAGTAAAATCGAAATGGAAAAAAGACCAGAAGATAAGAATGGGGATGTTATTAAAACTCACGTAGTTACAGGGGAAACGGGGGGGGCTGTTCAGCCTCCCAGGACCTGCCACCCCTATGGTTTTATTAGAAGGCCAAGCTGTGGACCTTAAAAACAGTCCTTACAGGTTTACGAGTGCCAAACATTCCGAAGACGTCTTTCTCCAGTGTCTTGACAATCACGAAAGACTGTAAGTTCCAGAGGGACCTGAGTGTTGAGTATGGCCGTAGGGCTGTGTAACTGGAAGTTCAGAACACCCCTAATGTTTGTTTTTTATTCAACCACTAGAGGGAGCACAAAACTTAGTGATTGGTAACAGTGTGATCCAGAGGATAAGGACTCATACAGTAACCCCCCCCCACACACACACACGCACACACTCGCCCCATACAGGACTCACCTTGTAGCCAAACGAATGATGTCTCCACATTGTGTCTTTGAAATGCTTTCATCTGTCCTGGATATGCTGCTAGGATGATCGTTTTCTCAGTCCTAGATGACAAGGTACATTTTCTATGTTCATGAGAAACTGTGAGGGAGTTCAGCAGTTGTGTCAACCCTAATCCTCAAATACTAACGATAATGAACGCGAAATCTGCCATTACCAAGCTGTTTTTTTTTTTCTCATGGTGGGGGTCTTATACCATGTTCCCTAGCAAAACTGGGGGCTGTGGTTGTGAATTCATTCTTCCTCCCCGGGGGAGAGTAAGCTGTGGCATACAGCAACATGTGCTAATTACCCCCCAGGCACTAGTTTGCAGATTCCCACATGCCCCGTATTTGGGTATCCCTGGGGACAGAAATCTGCCTGCCTCACCTGGGAAGCTAAGATGCGTCAGATGCGTACACGTGCAGAAAGGAGAGATCAGCTGCTGAATGGGGGCATGCAAATTTCCCTGGACCTCAAGGAGGGGGAGGTGGTATGGGGAGCAGGCTGGGGTCTCCTCCCCCGATTACACACACACACACAAATACACACACACCACTCCTCCCACTTCCACGGGACACTGGTGGTATATAAACTTTCTGTACGGAGGCCGGCTCCCATTTTCCCTGCTAATTGGGGTGAGGATGGAGTGCGTCTTTGCCTTTCTCTGCGCGCTGCTGGTTCTCTCCCGCCTGGACCGGGTCGAGTCCTCCGCTTACGACAAGATTGTGACCCACAGCCGCATCCGTGCAAAGGATAAGGGGTAAGGAGCAGATGGAGCAGGAACGCATGGCATGATACCGCCTTGAAGGATGTTTCCGTGTCAAACGGTCCCAGAAAACCTGGAGAACTGAACGTGTACTTTGGCCCTAATGATCTGGGTTAAGAAATGCGTTTTCCTTTAAACCTTAACTTTTAATTTATAGCTTTAGGTCTGGGAAACATTTGAATAATCCTGAAATCAATTTGAGAACTGATTATTTAACATTGTGTGAAGATGCTGATTCAATTCTATTTAGTTTAACCTGTTTGGTGTGCGTCATTAATTTTAATAAAACATTCAGTTTAAACATTACATCAGAAGGCTTTGAGATATGAAAGTGTCACATAAACTTATTAAATTACAGGGATGTTTTTATTCTATGTTCTTGATTATTTCTCACTGGCCATAACTTCCAATTGCATTTCCACCCTCTGAGTGTGATGAGTCATATTAAGCTACCAGATTGTCCCACAATACCATAAGGTGGCATCAAACTAGAATTACACTCAATGGCATCATTTCAGGATATTGGAAGTTGCCCATTTAGGGCAGCGTCTCTCTGATCGCCTTTCCATCAAACCCGTAATCACCTTGGTAACCCTGGCCCCAAAATGCCCCCCCCCCTCTTCTTTTTTAGACCCAATATGTGCGCCCTCCAGCAGATAATGGGAACCAAAAAGAAGTATTTCAGCACCTGCCGGAACTGGTACCAGGGCTCAATCTGTGGGAAGAAGGCGTAAGTGTCTCCGCTTGCGTAAGTGTCCCCAGTACGCCAGGGGATCCTGGTATGAAAGGTCAAAGGGTAAAGGTCAGATGAGGCCTTCAGCACAGTGGTCAGTGGCATGCTGTCTGCTTGTCGGATACCTCTTGTTGCTGAGTGTAACCTCTAGCTTCGAAGCATGTGACAAAGTGCATAGTCTGGGGCTCTAGGCCATACCCTTGGCTCTTAGCGGGGGACTGTCTTCATGCTGCAGTTCCTTAGCTCCAGAGGCTAGTGTTTCAGGGACTGGTCTGTTGTACCCTTAAGCGTGTTGCTTGACATGAATTTGGAGCTAAATAGACCGGTACTCGGTTTCAAGGATCCTGTTACACAGGTGAATGCCAGGAAGGAATGACGGAGAGTTAGGAGACTGCGTGGAGGCCGTCTGAGGCAATAGTCAGTGTTTGCTCTGGCGAAGAGAAAGTCGGGCACGTCAGGCGGCCCCTGGATGTCAAGGACACCCCCGCTCGAGTGCCCCCACCCACCCGTGGTCTATTCCTCTCAGACCTGAGACCCAGAAAGTGAGAGAGAAAAGGTGTGATTATGCAAGAGGAGTAGGAGAGGGACATCGAAAGGTGCCAGGCAAGAACAAGAGAGCTGTGGTTGTAGAGGGGAGGGGGGGTCACTAACTGGATTTTTTATACTTCTGGCTGGGGTGTTGTATGGCACAGAGCTGGTTTTGGCCCTGACATCGAAGAGGGACTCGAGTTTACTCCATGGGGTATGACCTAATGGCGGCAGAGAGCCCAGATTGTCCGCTCTGGCTTCGTTGTTCCTTCCCCACTGCTGGAACTTGTAGCGTGCCCCCCCGCCATCTGGAAGCTAGTGGTTCCTTCCATTATGGTGCTGACGCCGCAATAACCAGTGAATATTAGATCGCAGATGAAGTCGCCTGCTTGGCACATGCTCAGTAGTGTCTCCTGAAGCCAACGTCTGAGAGGGAAGCAGCTCGCTGGTTTACAAAGGCCAGCTGTTCCATTCCTATGTTTATATAGTACTGTGCAAAAATATTAGGTACTCAAAGGAATTATTTTGAACTATTTATCTGGGTAATTAGTATGTATTTGTTAAGAAAAATTAACATTGCATAATTTAACATTAGGATATATGCAGATTAACAATAGCACAACATTAATTTCTTCCATTCTCCAAAAACTCACTGACACCATGCTGGATGGTTTAATGAACACCGCTTCAGCTCCCAATCCTCTTCTCAGGGGCACCTCAGCCATCCCATCTTTGAGTTAAATTTCACCACCAGTTCACCCAATTAATTTAGCTTGTTAAAAAACTCGATGAGGTATTCAGTAGCCAAACAAGGCGTGCTAATGGTCGGTGTGTATTGGCTAGTTGCTTCAAATACTGAGGTGAGAGGTTTTGAATTGGCTAAACTGGCACACTCTGACAGACGTAATATCATAGTTTAACACCAACATGAAGATAATTTAAACATAATCCTCATAGAAATGATTGGATAGCCCCAACAACGATATGAGTACAGGACTGTGTGTGTGTGTTTGTGTGTGTGTGTGTGTGTTTGTGTGCGTGTGTGTGTGTTGGTGTTTGTGTGCGTGTGTATGTGTGTTTGTATGTGTGTGTTTGTGTGCGTGCGAACAGGTATACCTATCCTTATGGGGACACAATGTCCCCATAACGTGATAAATATACGTTTTTTTT
>JABFEB020000038.1:14882315-14899907 GCA_019775895.2 Stomatorhinus ivindoensis | reverse complement strand
CCCCCCCCCCCCCCAGGAGTCAGGTTCGGGGAGAGTGCTCCACATTGTGACCAAGGCCCCCCCACTCACCTGACAAAGAAATGCAAACCTGCAGCCTCATTGATCCTGCGCCCCAACCCCCGCCCAGCCACCTCCCTCCGTACTGCAAAGCGGGGGGTGGGGGGGGGGGACAATTTAAATGTCAAAGAATTTTTTCCACAGCGGTCCGGGGCTCCGCTCCAATGTCGTGGCGTGAGGCGTGCTCTGAACGCGGCTTTCCATTTGCCGTGGTGATTACAGGGGATCCTCCGTGTTTTGATTTAGTGCCACTGTGGTTAAGGCACTGCCAGTGCGGCATGAAGTCCCAGTCAGTCAGTCTAAGTTGCTGAGTACATCCCCATGCACGCAGTTTTGCACTGGTGTGTTTGACGCAAACTCACAATGCACTTGATAGCAAAGAGGCCGCACGCCGTACCCTAGTAAGTGAGCAGACATGAGCGGGCATGAATGTACGCGTTTCTGCTTGTTTATATTTTATATGTTTTGACATTTATTTTTATTTAGCAGATGTTTTTGTGACATTCAAGTGAGGCAAATAGCGCTTTATAAAAAATATGGCTGTCGAGTCGACTAGGCTGAGCTTCTAATAAACACAGAGCAGTATGAGAACAGGAACTACGCGACGAAAGAGAGATGCAGCTAGTGCAGGAGTTCCTGGAACAGATGGGACTTGAGCCGTTTCTTGAAAGGTAGAAAGGACGTTTGATGACCGGACGTGGTTCAGCAGCTCATTGCATTATCGGGGAACGACGAACGAGAGACATCTAGAGTGAGACTTCGTGTGTTTCACTGTCACTGGTGTTCTGCAGGGCCTTCGACGTGGAGCTCCTGTTCATTGCCCAGTGCTTAAAGATCCCCATTGCTGAGGTGGCGGTGAACTGGACAGAGATTGAAGGTGGGTAACGGATAAGTGCCCTCCCGCCAGGAGGACCAGAGTCTGTCTGAAAGGCGATGCTCCTTTTATCTGTCCGGACTGGAGTTAGATATATACAGGGTCTGGGCTTGGGGCCAGTTTGCACATTTCCAGTAGTTCAAGAAATGCACATCTGTACATACATTCTGTCTGGGGGCCTAATCTGTGGTGTTACTAGAAATGTAGGTTGGCATTTTAAAGAAATACTGGTCCCACTTGTATATGATTTGCTGGGGGGGGGGCTTCAGTAGCTCCTGGAGGTTTTAATGTTCAGAGGGCAGAAGGAAAAATAATAGGTTGTCTCTCTGAACCAATCATACTGTAGAGGAGGTGGGTCCAAGCAACTATAGGAGGCAAGACCAACATATCTGATTGGTTGGTCCCACCTCCTCTAGTTGCTTGGACCCATCTCCTCTACAGTATGATTGGTTCAGAGAGACAACCTATTATTTTTCCTTCTGCCCTCAGAACATGTTTGTATAAGTAGAACTCCCATGCGCGCCTCAGTAGGTTTCGCCAAGTGGGCCCCCAGCTGTAGGTTTTGGGGCCCTTATAAAGTGCTGAGCCCCCTGAATCTGCCAGGGTACCCTTGCCCATGGGCCTAAAACACCAAACATGAGGAGAGAACAAACATTTGTGTGGGGCAGACAGTCATTCAGGGCCAGAGAGGGCATGCTATTTTGGTACCTGTCCACAGTATGTGGTTGTTGCCACGTTACGGTTTCTTTGATGTGGTCGCCGTGACGATAGCCAGTTCACACCCCTGGTCTGGCCGCTCATTCCCAGGGTCCAAGCTGGTGCCATTCTGGAGCTGGCTGCAGATGGGGAGAGACCTGGTGTTCATCCGCCTGCGCTACCTAACGGGCGTCTGGAGGTTGCAGTCCCGGGAGAAGGCCGACTAGACGCAGAATGCAGCCATGCGACGGCGGCGCTGTGACTGCACGCCCATGCATTGTTACATGCGGTTTTAATGCTGCGTACAACACAATGACTGATGTCGGTGCGGTGTGATAGAATGCAATGATGGACACATAGTGCTATCAATGATTATTTTTATTTTATATTCTGATTTTGGTCACTTGAATTGTAGATGCCATGTTTCAGTTTTATTTGCATTTAAAGAGGTTTTCCCTCACTGAATTAACTGTGATGGTAACCCTAAAACAAATTAGTTAGAAAAATACAGAAAAACAAATTTAATGTTGTGTGTGTTCACTGTTTTTAATGCTATATTACTTTTAAGTACTCAGCAGACACTTTTGTCCAAAGAGACATACAGTTGGGGGTCAAAGGAGGACCAAACTGTATTCCAAGAGCAACTGAGGTTAAGGGCCTCCGTCTGCTCAGAAATGCTGCCGTCACATGACTGTTCCCACAGAGCGATCCCTGTAAATGCCACCTGCATCTTCCTGCCATAGTAAATGTTATGTGAGCCCGTGTGTGAGCCATGGGATGCCATTGCTGTTGGCCCTATGCATTGAACAGTGCGAGATTTATCATGCAGCGCTTTGAAGCATCTCACCAGTTAGCTACAGGATTATATGTCAAAATGAGATTTTTATTTAAGTTATGTTTCATATGCATTGATCTACACCGAGCTAAATATCTTATGTAGAACAACAGAAGTGATATTAAGTAATCGATGCAAATTTCGTGCACTTCCTACTAATTTAAGCAAGGGGCAGCTAGGTTTATAATTGATATCTTAAAAAGAGGGCTGCAGTGACAAGCCCCCCAGATAACTTCGGGGGGGGGGGGGGGCTGACCCCATTCACGAGGAGCGCATGCGCTGTCTTATTACATTACAGTAAAGAGACTCCTTGGATTGGAACGCAGATGAGTGAAGTAAACAATAATCGAGGATAAATCTAATTAAATAAAGCTCAGCAGGACAAAACACCGAATTAATATGTCGTTAATGTTTTTTTTAATTATTATTACGACTTTTATATTTGCATAGCAATCGGGGTTTCTCATTCTTTCCGAGCGCAAGGCCCGGCTATTCAACATTTCTCATGTCGGCGCCCTGCGGCTGGGGGGGGGGGCTAATCCTCGTCTCATTTGTACGTTTCGCCAATTTTGCCGGACGCCGATCAGGGTCGCGTCTATGCGGCGGCCCTTTGCCAAGAGAATCACGCTTCCCTGCTACAATCCATCTCACATCCGAACCCGCACTGGCAGAGAAACCCGGAATTACACCTCAACATGCCACTGAATTAGCTGCGAAGTGCAGTGAAATACATTTTAACAGGGAATGTGTGTCTGCAGTCAAAACAATATCATTGTTTCAATGGTTTACAAAGAATATTATTTACAATTAAAACACTACTTTTTGCACATGCATCCTGGAATACTGGCGCACCTTTTTATGAGGAGCTAACGAGGGCAGTTTTAAAACGGTTGTGTGTCGTATTCTCGGTGCTTTCAATTTGGAAAAAACTCAGAAGAAGCATTTGTTTTAATATACGAGATCCCGTTATAATTTGTTGTTTTCTTATGCAATTTTGAGGTCTAGCGAGGACTCCAAACCTAATAATGTGGATGTTTCTGTGGGCTGTTCAGTACCATTGGGAGTACATCCTGTCCGTCCTCTCCTGTCTGTCTCTATGCCAGGAAGTCATTCTCTTTCTTTCTCTCCTTCTCTTCATTTATTTTTCTCATTCCTAGACCCCGTTGCCTGGATATTGTGTGTTGATATTTATGATTTTTAAATATTTTGTTTCCTGTCCCACACTTGCCGCGCGTGAGATCCAGACAAATAATCTTACAGTGGATATTAAATACGATGCACCTTGTTCTGTTCGACGTTGCGCGCCCAGACGTTTTAAAACCTTGTGCTTTATTTAACATCTCACTTTGTGATATCACTGTATACTGTACACACTGATTTGTTTTTCTTAATTTTCAGGGGTCGACATTCACGTGACCCATATTCGAAAAGCATTGTTACGCTCCTTCCCAGTTGTTCTCGAATGCGAAAATGTCAAAGTCCCAGACAGTGTGTCGCCAGCCCGGCTTGCGTCATTAACTGGACCAGTCACCGCACACTTAGGATCGAAATGTATCCATCCGCAATGAGCTGACGGGCTCCGCCGAGATCGATATTCCCGCAATCCGGCTCCCCGAAGCTGGAGTACGTTCCTGCAGCAGCCGGTATGTGCCCGAGTCTGGACCCCTGTTTCCAGTCCCCCAGCTCCCACCCGCAACAGTTTACCCCAGAAGTGAACAGAATGCGGGGAAATTTTAACAGGTAGCTGAGAGTGGCTTGGCAAAACATATCATCACAGTAAAGGATATCTGGCTATTTTTTCTCAAGATTGTCATTTGTAAACATTTTTTTCTCATTGTAAGCTATAGTTCACACTATCAAATACAAAACCGAAATCCTCGAAAATGTCTAAATTCCTGATTATCACCAAATCAGTTTGAATTATTGCCAATTTTACTGGTTTTGTATTGAGAGTTTGGCATGGTATTCTAATCAGAGTGACATTACTCACAAGGCCTGTCAAATTACATGAGTGAATGACTATTGACCCTAGTCAGGCAGGGTTAGATCGTGACCCACCCCTGTCTGCCCTTAAGTTATCTGCTTTGCATATGCGCCGTAAAACTAAGTGTCGCGTAGGAAACTCCTTGTATGGAACCGCTTTAGATCTCATGGATGGACAATTGAATGACCTTATTATTTACGCTGTACAGTATTTTTTTTTGCTGGTGGAGATAAACTCATTTTAATCGCTAGCGCACGATGAATGTATTGAACCCAAACTTACTGAGTGTTTGCTATTTATAGTTTTATTAAACTACTGCAAACGGTAGCTAGAACAGGTGCGCTTGTCAGCTCTTTCATTCCGTAATATATGCACATTTGGAAAATAAATAAATAAACACGACAACAAACACTAGAATGGGTATAACAGCAAGCGCTCCTTCCCGGCACGCAGATAATATTAATTAAGGGAGCGTCGCGTCTCCGCCTCAGTCGGACTAGAGCGCCGAGGTCCTGGGAGCGGTCCAGAGCCAGCGGATGGATTCCGCACGAAGGCGCTGAGGCTCCAGCCTGGCTGACGCCGGGGCTGCGCCGCTGCTCCGGCTCCTTAGCAAGCGGACGCTCCACACCTTCACAGAGCGAGCAGCTCAGCGGGGGTGGCTGCCTGTGCTAAGACGCACAAGGTAAGGGGCGAAAACTCTCCGCAATGGAGATTTCTCTCTCTGCTATCACATGTCGATTTTTTCCTGTTACTGCACAGGTATATAATTGTTTGTGCGGCTTTAAAACATTTTTAACGGTACATTTTTTCCCTAACATTGTATATTTCAGAAAGTTAGGAAAAATTACAGCTAGCCATTTTGATTGTAATCTTACTTTTTCGACTTTTATATTTGTATTATATATTTATATCGGTGCTTAATATAGGCTATATCCTATCAATAAAAATGTACAGATTTATAAAGAGTATAACCTAAAGTTAATTTCAGTAAAATAATATAATCAAACTGTATATTAATTTCCTGCAGAAAAAAAATAATTTACAGATGTAAATGTCAGTTTTGGAGCAACGTAGTATGGGCAGGTTTTTCGGTAAACGGGGCTGTGCCGTGTGCGGTTAGTACCTGATCCTGTTGACATCTCAAGGTGTTTCGTGTCAGCAGACCGAGCAGCTCAGCCCATTTTCTGCATTCTGAAGTCGCCGCGATCCGGGGTTTATCGAGAGGAAACGCGCCTGTTTGCTTTGCGGGGGTGTCCCGATAGCGAAGTAATAGGTGATTAAGCCTATCTGAGTCGGTAGACTGGCCGACGCCAGTTTCATAAAAAGGAAAATGAGAACGGAACAGAAGTACTGATGCCGCACTGAAGTGAACGCCTGTTTTCATTTTGTGCCAAGAAAAGTAAATCCTTCGGAATTACCACTTTATTTGCAAGACGAAGCGTACTGCGTTTATACAATTTTTTACTTTACATTATCTGAAGCACTTTGATGTGTTTGACTTAAAAAGACGACTCTGGTTTTCTTAGAGGATTTAACTTGCGTGCTTAAATTATATAGGGGCTTTGTCTTGGCAGAGTACTGTATAGGAGTATGTTATTTTTTATATAGAAATTCACATTGAGGTACCTTTCGCTTGCAGTGACAGTCCACTTTAGGTGAGCAGTAAGCGGGAGCTGATGTACAACGAGAGAGAGAGAGGATCTTTAAAAAGTCGATATTAGAGGATGCCTGATGTCCGCTGGTGGAAAGCAGATCTCTTTGAACTGGATGTGAAATTAGAAGTTTATGTTACCTCACTGCCTTATTAATAAAGTACAGTAGGACGGGAGGGGGAGGGGGAGGGGGCTACTGCACATGTGCGTTTGATGCCTGGGCCGACAAAATTCCACCGAGAGTTGCCAGTCGGCGTGGGTGCCAATAAAATCCCAACTCCACAGTGGAACGGAAGGTTTGCAGTGTGTAAGAGAAAAGGAGACAACTTGGTGTCTCACCACTGTCCGTTAAAGGCAATAGATCGCGGCAAGTTGGGGAGGGGGGTTTAATTAAGGGGGTGGGACATGAGGTGTTGCAAAAAGGTTTTGGCAAGTGGTGATTTTCCGAATCAGCAACACCACAGGCACGGTGGCAGCTGGGGCATGACAGTGTGCAGGAGAACTACAGTATGCAGCAGTTTTGGCTGTTGGTTATAGGTAGAAATATGAAATTTACCATCACGTGCTTGAGTGAATAAAGGATTACAGACCGGGGTATGTTGGGACCCCACACACCCCAATATTTAATTTGGATTCATTCGGTCGCTCAATTAGACCTTTGTTTTAAATTAAGTTGTGTCCCCCCCCCCAATATCAAATTATCATACACTGCTGATTATATCGTGTGCATGTCTTCCTCGTTAGATGATTAAATATCAGGCTCAGCACAAACTTTCTTGGTTCTGGGCAGATGATGTAAAGTTTGTTGGGACATTTGACTCATTATTGGAAGCCTTCACCATCATTGATCTCTCTCCCAATCCCCCCCCTTCCTGCTCTCTCACCCTGCGCCAGATTTTTCAGGAATTCCAGTACGTCTTCAGTGTCTGCCAGTGGTTCTCCGGATTCCCAGGAAAGCGCCCCTCTCCTCTCCGTAGCCTCACACACGCCCCGCCACCCCCCCCACGCTTGCTGCCAGACAGCACTTCCCACATCAAGCCCCCTCCCTTTGGTTGCCTCCCCTGTCCCCAGGACCAACACGATGCACTCCACCACCTCCATCACCTCCCTGTTCTCCTTCACCAGCCCGGCGGTAAAGCGCCTCTTGGGCTGGAAGCAGGGCGACGAGGAGGAGAAATGGGCCGAGAAGGCGGTGGACTCCTTGGTGAAGAAGCTGAAGAAGAAGAAGGGGGCCATGGAGGAGCTGGAGCGCGCCCTCAGCTGCCCGGGGCAGCCCAGCAAGTGCGTCACCATCCCCCGCTCGCTGGACGGCCGGCTGCAGGTGTCGCACCGCAAGGGCCTGCCGCACGTCATCTACTGCCGCGTGTGGCGCTGGCCCGACCTGCAGTCCCACCATGAGCTCAAGGCCCTCGACTGTTGCGAGTTCCCCTTCGGCTCCAAGCAGAAGGAAATCTGCATCAACCCCTACCACTACCGGCGCGTGGAGACGCCAGGTAGCTTCCGTTTGCCGGTTACCTCATTGACTTTTCCCAATAATTAGTGGGCAGGGGTGACCTGTGGCTCAGTGGCTCAGGATATTGTGGTTGTGATCAGAAGGTTGCTGGTTTAAATCCCATGGTTGGCTGAAATATTTCACAGTTGGGCCCGTGAGCAAGGCCCAATTACTCCAGAGACTGCCTGGCCCTGTTTTCTCAAGAAAGAAATGTATGTCTGCTAATTAAATTGAAGTCAGTTTTTATCTAAAGCAGGGGTGTCTAACTTCAGTCCTGGGGGGCCAGACACCTGCACATTTTTTGGCTTCCCCTAATTTAAGACACCTGATTCTACTCCATGTGCTAATTACCACACAGCGCTTGAGCTGAAAGAGCTAAGCTACACTGGGCTCCGGCCCCCCAGGACTAGAGTTTGACACCCCTGATCTAAAGTGACTTTAACACGTAGAATCAGGTTATATGTCTTGCAGCGACAGTAGCATTGCCTCAGAGACTCAAATTAGTGGCCTCCTCATTAGGACTTTGCGTGACTTATCGCCATGCACCATACTGTCGCTACACTATTCTTCAAAGCAGGAAGTGCATGCAACTCATTCCTGGGTGATTTTCCCCATTGTCTTTTTATCTTCTTGTGTCACCCCCCCCGGTGTTCAGTGCTGCCCCCTGTGTTGGTCCCACGACACAGCGAGTTCAACCCCCAGCACAGCCTGCTGGCCAAGTTTCGCAGCGCCTCCCTGAACAGCGAGCCGCTGATGCCACAGAACGCCACCTACCCGGACTCCTTCCCGCCGCACCCTTGCGCCGCCTACTCCGCCTCCCCGGCCGGCTCCCTCACGCAGTCTCCCGGCACGATCAGCTACCCAAACTCACCGGGCAGCGCTACTGAGCCAGGGAGCCCTTATCAGGTGACAGGTACGCTGGCCGGTGGCAGAAGTTAGCAAAAAGCTTCACGTTTAATCTGCGGAGCCCGCCTTTGGGGGAGGTGCCGTTCAGGCATCGCTGGGACGTGAGGTCATATTTCAATCACATGAGAAGCACTACTGCATTGTCATCACCACCCTACCACCCTACCCCCCTCCCTCACAGCTGAAACACCCCCGCCACCCTACAGCATGACGGATACACCCGAGGATGTGAAGCCGGGTGATTCGTGCAACAAACTGGTCTTCTCTGCCCCCCACAGAGGTGAGATGTCACACGTCTCCTATTTAGAACCCTGCAGAAAATCACAGGGAGGATTCTATAGGTAACCTGGTCCCTTTATGTTTCCTTCGTGTGTGCAAATGAAAATAGGTACCCAACCCACGACAATGGCAGCTTATTCTCAGTGGTGGGCATTTCAGGTCCAGACCAGGATTTTGTTTCTACCAACCAGCTGAGAACTTTGTGATGGTGACTCTTTATGCTGAACTGGCTGGTAGAAACAAAATCCTGGTCTGGATTTGTAGTTACTAGAACTGAAATGTCCAACACTGCTTATTATTTTATATGTCACTGTGTACATATAAAATCCTTATATTAAAGTTTATTGTACTACATGTCCAATACAATTCAGTGGAAATATTTCTTTCAATCCTTACAAAAAGTTACCTGACACTTTAACGTTCCTGTGACCCTGACCTGGTTGGTTTGACAGATGGAGGATGGATATTAAAAAAATTACATTTCTATGTAAGCCCTGTGAAAAAGGTGTCTGTGTTACGTTAAGGGCAGGCATGTGACCTTTGACCTCTGGGCCTGCAGACCTGCGGCCAGTATGCTACGAGGAGCCCGAGTACTGGTGCTCGGTGGCGTACTACGAGCTCAACAACCGCGTGGGCGAGACTTTCCATGCCTCGTCACGGAGCATCCTGGTGGACGGCTTCACCGACCCCTCCAATAACAAGAGTCGCTTCTGCCTGGGCCTGCTTTCCAACGTCAACCGCAACTCCACCATTGAACACACGCGCAGGCATATTGGCAAAGGTGGGTGCTCGCCTGTCGCTGAAGCAGGTGGGGAAGGTACGAGTAGAGGCGGCTGGATAAAGAGAATGATAGTGGCTGTCATGTGACTGAGGGGAAAATATTCGCAGTCTGAATTTTCTTTTTGTTGATTGAACAGGGTTGCCATGGAAATTACTTCCTTGTGGGGAGGGGGCATGGGAAAGTTTGCTGTCTGCCTGCTCATCTGGGCCCGTTTACTGAACCAAGGCTTGAGGCACCCGGCATTAGGTTGACTGCCTGAGCACAGTCCATAAGTCCCAAGTTGATCTGGGCAATGTAGCGAGATTTTACCGATATCGACATTAAACGGCACCTACTGACCTAATTTCGCCGATGTAGGTATGCTTAGAAATTACGGCGCGTTCCATTTGAGCTGGAAAGTTGGAAAGTCGGTATTTCCAAGTTCCTAGTTGAAAATTTCAACTGGAACGCTCCCTCAAGTCAGACTTTTCAGCTCGGAAAGTCAGAGAGACCTCTACAGCTCCGGCCTCTCAATTCAAGATGGCTGCTCCCTGCATCAACACTAAAGAGATGTGGGAGTTAAGTGTCTTGTATGCGTCTCATTATATCAGGCAAACACACAGTATAGTCCAACCTATTTCTGGATGGTGATTTTATGCACGAAATACCGCACAATGCATTATCATCGACTGGTGTTGCTAACAATGGCAAACGACAAACCAGGCAAGAACAACCATGATTTTGATAAGATTAATTGCGTTACTATTAGGACTATTTGCACTTTTAAGCAGAACCAATAAAGTTCTAGCTTTCTTAAAATGTTCAGTAGTTTGTACTAATGTTCTATTTGCCTCTGAATTATTATGCCCCACATAGACACTGGTGGCCAAAATTGTGGAAACGCACAAGCATTACGCTTTAAAAATGACTACATAAATTTTGGCAGTAATGTTTACAATCAAGGAATGTTACAAATATCATACGCCGCACGATTAACTGCAGCAGCAGTTAAAGTTCTGAAATCTCTAAAAGTTGGACATATTTCCACAATTTTGGCTGCCGGTGTATAAAATAGCATCAGCAGATGCAGCTTTCCAGGTTAAGCATGTTTAAATAATTTAATCCCATTTTGATGCATACTGTAATAATGAGTATTCATTTTGAGGGATCTGTGACGATGTTCTAGATTTTGCTGAGTTAATTGTTTTTATTCACACACATATGTTTACATATTATGATATTGATTTTATGTCATGCCATCCACTCCAAGTCCCAAATTATGCGGATGATTTGTAAATCATCTGCTTTATTTGTAAAAGATGACTGAGCACATTCCAGGATTCTCTCTCTCCTTTGGATAAGGTGGCTACTGTTTACTGGGTCTTGTGGTTGCGGAAGTAAATCTATCCATGCAGCCTTGAAAGCATGCAGCTGGATATGTTTATATTCCCCCTAACAGCCTGAGGCCTGTTTCACTGCCATTTAATAATCAGCTTCAATCCTGCTACCTCGGGGACCTTTCCTGATGAAATCTCATCCGTGGCGAATCTGTCTTTGAGCGACATTGTAATTGACCTTTAAGTGGTGAATGTCGGATGAGGATTCGGCAGAGCAGGGCTGGCAGCTGCAGCTTTTGTGCCACTCGCTGTCATTTCCTGGCTGCATTCGGAGCGAGAATGCGATGCATTTTTGAGTTTTCTCAATCTGTGCACTTTCAGTGGTCTGCTTAGCTGTCTAAATTGCGGCAGGTTTTTAAAGCCAGGCGTGTGGTAATAAATAAAAATAGAAAATAAATGCATAGGTATATAAGTTTTGTTTCCATCCATTGTATTAGCGGTGGAAAATGGATGGATGGTATTATTACAGTAATACTTTTCTTGACAGGGCTCAAATGCTTGGTAACAACTCAGTTACTAGCAATGTACAAATCATGGACAAACTACTTGAGAGAAGATGCATGACATCAGTATTTAACTTGTTCATGACTTGTTCCTTCAGCTGGCCATAAAGGTTTACAGAATTAACAAATATAGTAACTGCTTCATTCATCGCATGATTCATTAATTAACGTGAGATCAGAACATAACTATGATTTAGTTTGTGGTGAATTAATGCATAAATAATAGCATAATATTACATATGTGCTCCGTAAAGGTTTACCATCATCATCATTCCTATTTTTGTGATGCACATTTTTCGCAGCATTGCAAACATCGCCTTAAGCTCCTCCCCCTGCCCGACTGCCCCCACAGGTGTGCACCTGTACTACGTTGGTGGGGAGGTCTACGCCGAGTGCCTCAGCGACAGCAGCATCTTCGTGCAGAGCCGCAACTGCAACTACCAGCACGGCTTCCACGCCACCACCGTCTGCAAGATCCCCAGCGGCTGCAGTCTCAAGATCTTCAACAACCAGCTGTTCGCGCAGCTGCTCTCGCAGTCGGTCAACCACGGCTTCGAGGTGGTCTACGAGCTCACCAAGATGTGCACCATCCGCATGAGCTTCGTCAAGGTGAGAAACCACTGGCACGCTGTAGAACCTCACAATCGCAGGGTAGGGTTGCAGGTGTGCGGGACTGTGAACTCGCAACTAGCGAGTTCACTTTTTCATATATATATATATATATATATATATATATATAGCCTTCTAAAAAAAATAATCAGTGCTTTAAATGTTTGCATAACCATAATGGAGTGGTGAAGGTGTAGTCTGTAGTTTGGCACGTACCCCTGCAAGGTTTAACCTCTCAAGCTTACTGAACAGAGTTCAGGGAATCCTGGCAATATCAGGTAACAGACACATTCCCACCTAGCCCTGTGGACCAATGAAGTGGACGGGTCGCGTTCCGGGCCGCGACATCACATCCGACTGAGGGCCCAAATAGAATTTCTACTGTGTGTTGCTGTGGTAACAGAATCTGGTGGTATTCTGATACTGGGGCGCACACGCAAACTGAAGTGCGAGCCAAGGCACATGGTGGAGATTTAATGAGTCTCCGGTTACCGTGCACGTCACCGAGCACTCAGAGAGGACCACTGCGTCCTGTCCACTGGTCCACTTCTTGCCCGCGTGCGTGTGCGTGAACCGGCTTTGCAGACGCTATCAATCCCACTGCAGAGGGCAGTGATTCAGGAAGACATTCCGAGGTTTAACATCCTACCTGGGGCTGCATGTATTTGGTGCTGGGCCTTGCAATGCAGATAGTTAACACTGACGTGTCCTTTTTGTTCTCTCTCCCCCCACCCCATTAAACGAACACTTTACAGGGCTGGGGAGCCGAGTACCACCGACAGGATGTCACTAGCACCCCCTGCTGGGTGGAGATCCACCTGCACGGTCCTCTCCAATGGCTGGACAAGGTTCTTACCCAAATGGGCTCCCCGCACAATCCCATCTCCTCTGTATCCTAACGGTGAAGGTGTGAGCAGTGTGGGGGGTCACAGGTGACCGGAGGAGAAAAAGAAGCGAAAAAATACACCGTGGATCCGCATGCGCTGTGATTTCACATCCTACAAGGAAAAAGTAACTCATAGGAGAATCGGCCGCACAAGCCTTAATGGGTGTGCTGCACCATGTCAGAAACGTTGTGCTTTTTCAGGAAGGTTTACTGCAGATATCAGGGACATCCTTGAACAGGTGACATCAGGAAGGTCAGCATCAGAACTGTGGAATTTACACCTAGGCGATAATAAGGACAAATTCTTAGTCGTTTAATTTCATCCGCAGCTAACGCGTGCAACATCTAGCCTGAGCATATTAGCCAGTTTTTCTGGGATACTTTACATAAAGTGGCTTGTTTGGTTTGGTTGTTGTTTTTTATAAACCTTTATGTAGATCTTTAGTTCTTTGCTCCCAGATATGTTGTAAAATCTGTTATTTTTCTAGTGTGTATGAATGTGTGTAAAATACCCAGCTTCACAAAAAATTGCAGACAGGCTCCCAAGACATTTTCCTCGTCCCACTAACATAGAAATGCATTATCGTGTCACTGCATCCACAAACTGCTGTCCTTAGAAGAGTTTTATCTCGGGGACAGTGTGCCTTGTTCGATCTGTTTTATTGCATGGGCACCATCTCCAGACATTATGGCTGCTGGTCCTCTAAGCTGGCACTGAAGAGCTGGAGAAACCAGCAGCTTTCTAATGGACTGTGGAGGAACATAAGGAATTTCAGAATGTTCGGGCCCTCGGATCGTGCCAGTTTCCATGCCATCCCAATTTCCCATGGACAAGTCCATTCACGGACAATCGGCAGTTTTACCTGAGATTTAAGGTATGTTACTGACTAGAAATCCCAAAACTGAGGAATTTCCCACCCCCCAAACAACACTGCAGGACCCATTCATACTTATACAGCATGTCCTGTGCCTCACATCAGGCAAGAACAGTATAAAACAGATCTGCCAACGCTGTTTGTTCTGTTTGCTGTAGCTACTTGTGCTCTGTCCTTCACTAAAGCATTTTTTAAAGCAAACAGTCGTTTAAGCCATTTCAGTTTGATCCCGACTTTCTCCATGCAAACGAAACACAGGACTGCTGAGCAGGGCACAGTGATTCAGCTTCAGCTAAATGCTCGCAGTCTCTGGATTTATTCAGTAACAGAGAAGAATGATGATGTATCAGCTCGGAGCTGCCGAATGACCCATGGCAGATCAGCTGAGAAAGGACACTTCAGGCTGATGAGACACGCAGGTAAATGCAGCACACGGTTCACTATTTATTGAAACAGGTTGTCGAAAATCCTTGAGTTACATCAAAAAGACATGAAGGATGACTGTCATTGACATGATGACATGGTTCTCCATTAGTGACTACATGATCTCTTTGCTCTTACATGATGAGAAGATAAATCGTCAGAGCCACTGTGAGTTGGATTAGCACTATCAGACACCAACCAGTCACCACCAACTGGAATCAGAAAAAGCAACCAGTGGAATAGGGTTAAACCAGTTGGTAACTGATTTCACTAATTTCACCAACAAGTGGCTTTCAAGGATTGAGTTCTGCTACTGGTAATGTGAAGACCTATAACACTGACAGATTCTCCAGAACAAGCAGTATGGCACAAGGACTTCAAGTGATTTTCAATATACAATGATAGTCCGTCAAAGTACAAATAATCCACAAAAAAAAACCGCGATGACAGTCGCAAGGGCCAAAACACTGATAGTTTTAACCACAAATCTATCATGTCTTGTGGGCGCAGCTGCAAATATCAACTTCATGTTAGCTGCCACCAGCTGCCCTTTTTTTGGGACGGGAGAAATCTGGCCATTTACTCAATCCTCTGGCCAGCAAATGTAACTATGATGCTATAAATAAAATGTTTATGCATATAAAAATACCATCGTTCGTTTCACAGTGATGCTACACACCAGTGAGTCGGGACTCCAGTCCTGCCAAACGGCAGGGTGTGCACGGCATCCATTAATAATTTCCCCACTTGGTTCATAAGATGCAAAGCACGAAAATACATAATCGAAAACAGGCAGGACTGTCGTGGATACAGCCACCTTACACCTGCTAGCCTTTAGCTCAGGGGTGGGGAGCCTGTTCCACGGAGGGCCAGTGTGAGTGCGGGGTTTTGGGATAGCCTCTCCATCAGCCAATAATAAAACCGTGGTTCTCAACTCAAATCCTGCAGACTCAATGTTATTGGATGATTGAGAGGTCATCCCGAAAACCTGCACTGGCCCTCCATGGATCAGGTTCCCCAACCCCTGCTTTAGCTGGCACTGCTGAGTGTAGACTAACAGTGGATGAAGTAATGAGGCTCTGAATCCCCAGGAAACTTCAACCGGCATGTGCTGTCCATCACTTATCCGTTTGTCTCAACAGATATCAACCGGGGAGAGCGTTAGATCAATCTGGTGTGAGCTGGCAAAGGAATCCCATCCCAAGTTTTGAAGCCACATTTCCCATCGATCACTTGTTCTGTGGTTCCCCGTATACACGTGTTTAGGCCGCATGAGTGCTAAGAAGCAGACTGAAGCGGTTCAGCCTTTTCAGGCCGTGGAGAGGTAGGAAGTTCAATGAGAGCTGAAACACACACAATGTCAACCCGACAAGGTCCAGGGCTCAAGAAGCAGTGGTGCGGCCTGATTCACAAGGCCCTCGTGTGACAGTGAGAATGTGTAACTTCTGTATCTCACTACAGAGAAACCAATCACACAGAAAACGTCAACCTGGAAACTCCAGGTTCACTCACACTCCATCTAGGACGTCCTCATTCTAGGGAAGTAGACGCAGCCAGTGATTATTACATCCAGTTTGACAGTGCACGTTTTAACACAATCTGTTTTCAATCCCCCTGTACTGGATTCATTCATTGTGGATGTCAAATGACCTATAGGTATTGCTCAACATCAGGAGAACTCCAGGAAATGGATCTGGGATAATCCTGTTTGAGGCAATCGATTTGAATATTAAACAGAAATTTGGTTTAATTACTGGATGAATCCACTTCCAGAAAGAAATGATCTGCTTGATAGGTCATGATATCCCAAATAAGGTTTCCTATTGGTATGACAACCTGGATTGGGCCTCTCCGGACCCGGGCTCGCTGGTCTGTGAGCTCTCAGGTCCAGCCTCGCTTCCTGTCAGCAGCCTTGATACTCCTGCTGCACAGCTCCACTTCTCTGGCTTGTCAGAAGTCGCCGCTGCTGCTGCTGCAGGAAGCTCACCACCTCTGGGCTTCTCAGCAGAGACTGTAAACCAAACAAAACCATACAGATACGAGCAGTATTTAGCTGTGCAGAGAAAAATGTGAACTCCATAGAACTGTAACATACGGTTTTGCACTTTTATGTATGCAATGCAGAAACGTACCAGTCTCTTCTGGTTGAGAACTTGTTCAATGAGGGAGGGCCTCGCCGGTCGGTCTCCGAGCCGGTCCCCCAGCCGCTGCTTGGTAACAGAGACAGGTCTCTCTTCCGAGCCTTCCTGTTCAAAACAGACAGCCCACGGACTTTCATTTTCGGTATTTTACGATGACGTTGCAGTTTTTAAAAAATCGTCATTACTGTAGAACAGGGGTGGGCAACGGTTCATGCTACAGCTCCCTAGTCAGATTACTAATTAGAGGACTGATTGGCTTTAGAGTCCTCATGCCTGGGTTTTAACAGCTTACCCAGAAGGTTATCCCGAAACTTCTGTACACACGAACATACTTACGTCTAACTTCCCGCTGGACATGGCCTGGTCGCTCTTCTTCTTCTTGTACTTGTCCTTGTACATCTTATTGCGGTGCTTCTTGCACATCCACGGCTTCCTCTGCTTGGCCACCTGCGTCGTGGTCTCCGCGCAGCCCTCATACGTGCACGTCTTCGTCACGTTGTCGCTGTCACCGAAGGACTCCTCGTCGTTGAGCTCCTCGGGGCTAGCAGCGCTGTCCCTGGGGTCCGACGTGTCCAGGACGTCGCTCTCCTCGCCCGGATCGTCCATGTCGTAGGACAGCATGCCGCCGTCCTGCTCCTGCGGCGTGGCCGTGCTCCTGCTCTCCAGACCCCCGCTGTTATCCACGAAGTAAGTCTGTCCGTCCTTGGTGAACAGCAGTGAGATATTACTGTCCTTGTTTACCGGTGTCGTGCAGCCGTCTTCTTCGTTCATTTTTTCTTACACTTCGACCCCGAATCGAGCCACAAAATAGCGAAAATGTCTTAATGTGTCAACAAACGAAAGTAGCGAACTAGCCGCTAAACTGACCACTCGCTACTTCACAGCCTGCCTTGCCCAGCAATGTAACAGTCCACCACCGATATTTAATTCTAACTCAGGGCATTTCGCGGTGCATGCATTCACAGACCGCGTACACCGTTATTATTAAAATATACAAGACGAGCAGAGACGGCGACCGTCATCCCTTCGGCTGGAAACAAAGCCCGAGTGGTGACGTCAGGCAAGAGGCTCGCGCGCCTCGCCGTGACGCCGCGGGTTTTCGGATGCCGCCATCTAGTGGCGCTCAGCGGTACCGCGGAAGGTCGCCGCTCTGCCGGGCGCCCGTATCCGCTCTAATAGGCTGGGTTCAGGGATACGTCCAGAGGCGCAGTGACGGGACCGGC
>JABFEB020000038.1:14845487-14862880 GCA_019775895.2 Stomatorhinus ivindoensis | reverse complement strand
CCATGTATAATTCTTGTAATTGTTATGTGTCGGTGTACTGCTGCTGGAACTAAATTTCCCGGAGGAACCTTCCCGAGAGATTAATAAAGTACCATCTAATCTAATCTAATACAGAGAACCAGAGAACTATGCAAGTTTTCTTTTCAGGTGCTTGAAGATTACCTCAGATTGTACTGAGAAGGTTCCAGAAAGTTTAAGCAGCAGGAGAGAAGCTGAAGGTTTGAATAGAGGCTTGTGTGGGTTGGCTGTTGACATTAAAATGTGTAAACTGCTTCAACAATATTCTGTTTCTGCTTATCAAAGCACTTTTTGCAGTGTCCTTACTGCCACCAATGCATTCATTCCACATAATTCAGTAGAACTGCCTTGGACGCCTCCGGGCCACCCATAACTCTGAGCAGGATAAGAAAATGGATGGATGGATAATTCTGGAAAAACACTGTATGTGTGTGGACTCTTCTCATACTTTAAGGTGTGATTAATGGTGGGAGGATGTTCATGGAGTAACTGTCTTTCCAGCTGTATGCTTGTTGTTTTTTGTGCAAGGTGTGTTTCTGATAAAAACCCTTGATCAAATCCAATTACAGCTTCAGTTTTTTTTTCATTTGAGATGTTTATTGAATCTTTATATCACTACTGATGTATGAAATACTTTCTAAGCATCTAATAAAATGGTGATTGTTTTGAAACTGAGTTCTGGCGAATTATACATCGACAGCGGCTTGACGTGATGTCTGGGTGCCATGTGAAGCCTTTATTTTTATTTTTTTTGCTTCGCTTCAAATTATCTCACTGATTGGACCAAATGATGCTACAATAGGCAGCACATCCCCTGCAATTCAAGGTCATTTCTAACACCCATAAACTCACCATGACTGAGTGGTGGCCAATTAATTAACACTTTAACCCGGAGTAGTTCCTTCCAGAACCCTTTGCTTCTGTGCTTCTGACAAGCAACCAGAGGGCTGAGCAACTGGAGGAGGCGGTTCCAAGACATTTGATTGCTTGGACGCACCTCCTCCACAATCTGATTGGTTATCTCTCTGAACCAATCATTTTTTTTTTCTGCCCTCAAAACATGTTTGTGTAAGTAAAACCCCCACAAGCAGTTGAAAACTCAAAGATACCTACTCTATTACATTTTCTAAAAAACTATAGCTTTGAAAAAGCCACAGAGGAGCTTTCATGGGAACTGCAATTGCGTATTTGATTTGAATAAAAAATGGCTAAAGGCAAAACATGACTTAAGTTCAACCCATGTGTTTACATGGAAACATATGCAAATTGACTCATTGATACTAAGCTTGTTCATGCTCTGAGGCATTTTGTTTGCCAACGTGAGTCTAAATGCCACATCCGTAACAAAGATACTTCCCGTTTATTTTTGTTTCTGGGCAGCAGTCATGACTTCGATAGGAGCCAGCTGTGCGAGAGGCGCAGCAGGACTTAAATAAAGGCTTGGTCCTGCTATTTTTTCCTTGTTTCTGATTTCTAGTGCCTGCAATAAAAACATGTCATACTGAGCTCTGAGACTGGTGTTCTTATATTGGGTATTTCATGAAAGTGCTCATTGAAATGGCTATCATACATATTTTTGTATAACAAAATAATTTTAAAAATACATGAGTATCACTTCACGAAGAGCTGTTGCACACTACCAAAACGAAAGGATGTTGGTTCATGAACTACACGCTACAATTATGGTAGCGACCCCTGGTGGCTATTGGCTAGCTCTACGTCCATGATTTTCTTGGTCTCGATTTCTTTACGTGAGTCTGCAGCTCGCCTTTGTTGAAAAATGAATGTGGACTACATTTCACAGGCTACGTTTTAGTTTTATTCGTTTCCAACAGGCAAGAATAAAAACCCATTGAGGAGTATCAACATGAAAATGTCTTCCATTTCAGACTTTCAGTCTACTCATAAGAATCCCCCAGAGAAACATTGACTTTGTTCATTAGACCAACAATTCTATTAAAAAGGGGAAAACTATGGAGCAGGAATTTAGTAAACAGTTAAGCTGAGTGCCTTTCTTTTAACAGCATTAGGAGGAATATCACGTTTACCCTATCTGTGAGATTTCTATTTAAAGGTCATGGGGGGTTGGAAATATTTCCATATTTAATTGATTCCGCTTTCTACATTGTCCGCCGATGTTCACGATTATTATAGCTTTTGTCCGTTGGCATAGAGATCCCGCACGCGACATTGTTCGTCGGCTCTGATTGGCCGCACTATGAACCGGCGCGAGCGATGAATGAATCCGCATCAGCTGAGATCGGAAAGACGGGCGCAGGTTCTCCGTACGACAGCGGAGTCAAAGCGGATGACGGGGGCCCATATATACCGCTAGAGGCGCTCCTTCGCTATCGAGGCGTTTTGAAATTTGCTGATTTTGTCGTTTCGAAGGAGTGCAACTTATCGATCACACGCTAAAAAAAAGGCAAGCGTGTTTTTCTTCGACATTTGCCTTATTTGTTCGGTTGTATTTTGTTGGTTAGCATTTTTTAAATTGCACATATATTAACGCAATCGCAGTTATCTTTTGAGGCTCACGAACGTAAGTTTGATTAAGGGATCTGAACTGTGAATTGCTGTGGTATGTTTTACTTCTGTAGTTGCTCGTTGAGGAAACATGAATCGTGGTCGCCTCATCACTGCTGCAAGCCGGTATGGCCAGGAGAACATAACTACCCAACGGGGTGAACCTAACGCGATTAACGCTCCTCGTTTGCCATTCACATCAAAAACAAGGGAGAGGACCGTGCTGGGCGTGTTGAATGACAACGAGCTGCATAGTAGATCATCTGGTCAGGTGTGTACTGCCTGGTAATTTAGCTAAGCGAAAACAACCGTAGTTGTTGGCATTTATTTTGGCCTTCCCTTGTGTTCTAGGGCGACCCACAAGTGAAGAGAAGGCCAGCTCTTGATAATGCATTCCCTTCAGTTACGACAACTACTTTACCCACCTGCCCCTCCAATTCAAGTTGGGACATTTATGTGGATGAGCCCAGTGATGTCCTTCCAGTCACCAGCACTTTGGGGGTGGTACAGTCTCAGTTGATAGATGAAGACCATGCTGCTCTGCAGCATAAAGACTTCTGCCTCTTCTTGGACCTTAGTTCAGGTACAGTGTTCCTCAATGTCTTCATGTGGACTTCATTGATCACAAGGAAAAGCTATTGTGCATGGGCAAACCTGCATATAGTGACAGGTGAAGATGTAAATGGTGCAACTGAATGTACACAATTTCCTTCTGGAAGAAGACTTTAAAAAAAAAAAATATATATATATATATATAAATTGACAAACTAGTTCTTGTCAATGGACTAAATGTGTGGTTTTGCACAGGATCCTGTCTGGATGTCTCTATGCAGTCTCAGCCAGGGGATGACTTGACATCACAAGATTTCTTTGCAGTTACAGAATATTCAGAGGATATCCATGCGTATCTGCGACAAAGTGAAGTGCGTATCTTCTAAATTGGGGGGGGGTTCTCAAACTCTCTGCTACTGGGGTGCTGGAGCCCTGGTAGCTTTATTTCCCTGTTCCACCACAAATGATTCAGCTCAAGAGCTGTGATAACTGGCGTAAGAAGTTGGTGTTGGGGGGGGGAGGTGCAAATGTGTAGTGCTCTGGCCCTCCAGGACTGGAGTTTAGAATGGGAGTGTCAAATACTAGACTTCATGGTGGGGGGTGTCTACCCCCCATTCCTGGTTTTGAGGGCTGGTTTTCTTTAGGTGAAACACAGACCCAAGACTGGATACATGATGAAGCAACCAGACATCACCAACTCGATGAGGGTGATTCTGGTGGACTGGCTGGCTGATGTTGGAGAAGAGTATAAGCTCTGTACTGAGACTCTTTATCTGACTGTCAACTACCTGGACCGCTTCCTGTCCTGCATGTCTGTCCATAGAGAGAAGCTTCAGCTAGTGGGAGCAGCAGCCATTCTTGTTGCTGCGTAAGTACATCATCTTGCTTGTCTAGACACGGTGGCCTCCAACTGTATCCTAAATGGTTTATTTCTTGCAGGAAATATGAAGAGATCTATCCACCAGATGTGGATGACCTTGTGCATGTAACTGATGACACTTACTCCAAAAAGCAGCTCCTGAGAATGGAACAGCTGCTCCTTAACGTCCTGGCATTTGACCTGACTGTGCCAACAGCTTATCAGTTCCTAAGGCAGTTCTTCATTGTGGAGTCTGTCTGCAGTAAGACTGAAAACCTTGCCCTGGTAAGGCTCTTCCTGCAGTGTATAGTGCATCTCGTTTAAATCATGCACTTTTATATCGGGTGTAGAATTCTCCTCCATTTCCCCCCCTAGTATCTCGCTGAACTGAGCCTGCTGGAAGTCGACCCTTTCCTGCAGTACATCCCGTCAAAGGTCGCCGCAGCAGCATACTGCCTGGGGAACTACACCATCAACAGGACTCTTTGGGTAAGCTTTACAGCAGCTCAAGCTGCAAAGACTAGTGGCATCTAACACTCCTATCTCAACAGCCTGATGCTCTACATGCCTTCACTGGCTACACACTGGTGGAGATCTTGCCCTGCTTGAAAGAACTGCACAAGCTGTACCTGGATGCTGGCAGCAGACCCCAACAGGCTGTCCAAGAAAAATACAAGACTTCAAAGTAGGTATTGCTGGCTCTTAATGGTATCCTGCATAATGAATCAAAGCTGACTTGGTTTCCCTCTGCAGGTATTGCGGTGTGGCTCTGGTCCCTCCACCAAAGTCTCTCCCCTTCCACTGATGCTGCTAGGCTTCTACTTCTAGTAGATCAACATCAGAGCGCTTACCTCTTCAGATGGGGCTCCAGCTATGAACTGTGGAGGCAAATGTGGGTTTATGAAGTGTTTTTAAACTAATTTTAATCTTCTGTTTATCTCTGATAGTTCCTATAGGAGGCTATCAAGTGAACAATAAAATGAAGTGACTTGCCCCTTGTAGGGATTGTATCCCTGTCTGACTTTTCTCTCTATAATCATATGGCTATGGGACTGACTCCATACTTCCTGGAATGATTCCAGGATACTTCTCTGCCATGTGAGACTGTCTTGTGCTGTAATTCATTTTTATGACTGATTAAATGACGCAAGTCACCAAGAGTTTAAGCCAAGGCTGTGTGGTTTTTTTTTTCTTCCTCATTCTCCCCTCCCCCCCCCCAGGAAACTATCATCTGTATGCACTGCATGAATAATTGTTGTGAACCACTTCACATTCTCAGCTGCTGCTATTCTGGTGCTGTAATTCAAAGGTTCTCAGTTTTAAATGTTACATTGATACTACCTGCACCCTTTTCAAGATATCTGAAGGGGGCAATGACCATAGTGCTGAAGAATTATTCCAAGTTCTTGTCTGCTACACTCAAAGGGTGGAAGACTTGTATGTGGGTCGGTACACCTTTTAAGGTGCAGCGATGGACTTGAAGGAACATCCAAAGCTACAAATGGCACTAATATGCCAATAATACAGAAGCGTTCCTTGGTGTCCATTTCTGTACCTTAAGGCACAACTACCTGCAGCTAAGGGTACAACTGGGAGACCCTTAAGGTAAAAGTCTGAGTAACAAAGATGGAAGTTTTTGTTTTTTCTGGAGCATAGCCTTAAGTGTCTGATATTTAACAGAATTCGTTCATAAAACAAACCCTAACTCGGCAAAATCGTAATGTTGACTTCTGTCCGTCTTCAAAAGAGTGTTTTGACTAAGTTTAAGGGAATTTCCTAACATCTTTTTACTGTCCACCAGGGGACTTGTACACAAAGCCCTTATTTGAACCCTTTTATAGATTAGTTGCTACTCGCAGGTTAAGCTGGGAAAGTCTGCTTGCATGCGCACCACACATGCACGATGCTTTCTGAAATAATGGGAGGGGACAGCGCACGTTTCCCTCTGCGCGGTATTGCTGTTTGACACCAAGATCATGTGACCGTGCATCACCTCTAGCAGTTTGCTGTTTTTTTTTTTGTTTTTTTTAAATCGGCCATTCGCCGTATAAGAGCGAATGATCGTCATTTGGGGTTAATGGCTTCGCCAGCGATTGGGGATGTGATGGTAAGTTCAGGAAACTGCCTGCGTATACCATGATTTGATGTTTGGCTAAAGTAGGAGAGTCATTAAAAAAAACCACTTTCGGGCAATACTATGGAAATTTAAAAAGATTATTTGAATGGCATACTAGTCGGTCATCCAACATCATCACGCATGGGACAAGAGTAATTAAATTGAGGTTTTGTGGTTCGTAGGTAAGTGTTTAATGAGATTATGAGTCGAACCTGCTTCTGGGTATTTTAAAAAAACTGACGTCAGGTAGAGCGACACACTCTCCGTAAATACTGTGTTTGTTGTGGCTTGCAGCCATTCAAGGCGATGTTTGTTTATATGAGGAAAGTAAATCTCTGGTCTGTTTGGGATTATTTTTTAAACAATATAGTAACGTAATTTATGCTTTAAATAGGAACTTGAAGGCCCTCCTTCTTATGTTGCAAATTCTTAATGACACAGAAGATACATTTTTTTTTCTTATTCACTGTTTGACGTTTTAATCGTTCCATTGAATTTTCCAGGGGTATTAAGTGATTACAAATGATCTCATACCTCCAACCCTCTCAGAATGGAAAACACAGAGCCCCATGCTGATTCGGACAGGGTGCTGGCGATAAGGAAGGTCTTTGAGAAGGCCTGCAAGTTGCAAAGTGAGGCTGCTAAAGCGCCACAGCTCCACGAGAGAGGGACACAGGGCCCAGGAGTGGAGTGTAAAGGCCCTGTTGGGTACTCTGCTCGACAGATGCAGAACAAGACCAAGGCATCTATGAACAGCCTTTCTACCCGCCTGGCCGTACTGGAGTCTATGACACCTCCCTCCAAACTGTCCTCGAACGAGGGAGCTACAGGAGGGGCTGCAAGGGAACCACCAGGTCACACCCCCCTGGCCGTGGATGAGGACCTCGCCATTTCCTGTGGAAACAAGGAGGGTCGGCAGACTGAAGTTGGAAATACGGACCTTGATTCACCTGCCTGCACTCGGTCTCTGGTCCGGGACGGTCAGGAACTCCTCTTCATCCCAAAGGGGGTGCAGATATACTTCGTCACTCCCGATGGGGAGGTCAGCGCCCCTTCTTGCCCAGGTCACCTACGTATCATTCGGCGTACCAAGCAGGTCTCAGATGCTGCCTGCAGAGGTTCACCGTCCATCCTGCAGGTACGTGATGAAGGTGTTTATGGCTTGACATGATACTGATCTTCAAATATGTTTTGACATATGTCATTTCCAGTTTTAATACAATACAGTCCACTCTTTTTTTGTTTTGCATCCTAAGAGCTTCTCTAGCATTTTCTATTCCCATATATTTCACCATCTGCACGTCCAGCCATCGACCTGAGGAGATATTGAGTCCTGTCGTGTTGTGATCTTTGGCCGGACTTTGATCCACACCTCATTGCATCATCAGTCTCAGGAGTCACCTGTGAGCTGATATTGTGTTTGTCCCATCATCTCTGCGAGATTAGATGCAGTGGATGGGCCAGCCAGGGCAGATCCTCTACAGAACATTGATTTGAGCGCTCTCTGTCTCTAAGGGTCGCAATACCGTATTCTTTTGGGTTACAGGCTATGTTGGTCTTTTGAAATAAGACACCCCCTCAGTCACCACTGACAACTCGGCTGACCTGGTAGTTTCACAACATCTCTAGGAGGAATCTCTTTCCTTTGATGGACTTCTCTTATCTCCCTGACGACAGAGTGTCAGGAGGTATGAAAGTCCACAGTCCTACACCATTCTTTCATTCTGCTTTTATTGATGGTGCCACATTTGCTTGCTGACCAGTTACAGTAATATGTTTTGGCTTGACATTTTCTCTCGTTGTTTTGCCTGTATAACAGTGGGGTGGCGTATTGGAAGGGGGTATTGTCCCAGCTGCCAGTAATTTTATTTTGCTATTACAACAGTGGAAAGCCTTCTGGGATTGCGGGGAGCAGGGAGATGGGATTTGATGCACTTTCTTCTTTACATGATTAATGCACTTTCAGTCCACAAATTAATGGCTTCGGTGACTATAAAGTTATCTTCAAGGCCTCATTTAAGATGTAGAATCCAAACCCATTTGATAAAACAGCAGTTAAAAATGAATATTTTTAATGAAAAACACTATACAGGACAAACAATTAATTTAGGTAGAATATCTTTTATGTAAAAATAATTGGCCTTAATTCAGCTACTGGTTTAAAGGCTGTAAATTGTGTTGTAGAGAGGGATTTAAAAAAAAAAAAAATCTACAGCACCGTGGAAAGTCACAAAGGGGAAAACCGTCACCGCAGGGTTTGAGGTTTGAGATCTGTGCCACTTGTTTGTCGCCTTGTCAAATTCCAGAGCTTAGTGGCCGGAGATGGATTCTGGGACTTAACCATATAATCGAGCTGGACAAATTTACAGGTTACACTCAGCTTTGCTGTTGGCTTTAATTTTTCCTGTTATTATTATTATTATTATTTTTGCCTTGAAATGCAGGAGCTCTGGTGTGGATTTATCTCTGGTGCTGTAATTTGCACGCTGCTTGTTCTGGCACTTTGACACCTTAATTTGCTGACACAGAGGATGCGGCTGATGACACCATCATTCTGTTGTGTTCGGCACCGCGCTGCACGTTCCCTGTCCCATTCCGATGAATCGGCCCCTAGGCACCAGTGCTCTTGCGACGGTTGGTGTTTTGTTGGCAACTGTAGCCAGAGCAATTTCACAGTTTGGACACGCTGAGGCAGTGGGCATGGTGCCCGGAGGCCATTCGGTCCCTTTAACTTCATGGTGTTACTGGCTGACAGGGGGTGACCCACCAGCCGGCCCGTCTGAACAAACTACCAGAGCGCAGCATTTTTGTTTCCAGAGCTGTACAAAGTCTTAGCTGGCAATAAAAGGTTAGTGCGTAAATAAAGGGAGCCAGTTCAGGACAGAAACCTTTGAAAAGACGTGAACGTGACATGGGATTTTATCGTAATTAGTCCAAGCTACAACTGTAATGCTGATTGGCTGTTTGAAAATGAGTGTATCTCTATGCAGTGATGTAGCTGGGGCCCGCTCTGGCTTTTCAGGGGCCCTAAGCAAAGCTTTACTTGGAGGGGGGGCTCCAACCAAGAACATTTCTGATCATTTGACTTTCACCACAACGCAGGTCATTTACGGACCCTAGACAACTACCTGTTCTGCTTATAGGTGGAGTTCAGCATTTGTGTAATACATATTTTTGTATGGCTGTCAAAATTAACATGTTAATTGTCATGATTAATTTAAAACAATTAACATGTTTATTTTAATACAATTCATGTGATTAGCAACATCAGTGCATTATGGGGCAACATTATAAATTATAAATTATATTTATACTGTTGTCATTCATGACCTACTACATTGTTATATCTGAAATATACATCCTTTCTGATTATTGTTATTATTAATAATTAATTATTATCATTAATTATTAATAATTTGGTGATTAATTTTCCATTTAAAATGCAATATAACAAGCTTTAGTAGGTTTGGGCGATATGGACCAAAAATCATATCTCGATATTTTTAGCTGAACTGTGATATACAATATATATCTCAATATTGTTTTCCCATAAAGTAATAACAAATAGACAGTTGGAAGTCTGAGCCAAATGGCCTCAATGTCACGGGCAATTTATTTACAGACAGCTGTACAAATGGCTCAAAAATGTCACTTTGTCCCACCATACTGTGTTTCAACAGATATATCTATTGATCGGTGCTACCATACCAAAAATATTATTGTCATTTTTATGGGCTAAAACTGAAAGCTGATAATACAAAAAATAAATACGTAACTTGTCTAAGGTAGAACGTTTCCATAGGTTAGGATGAAATGTTAGAACACCGGCATATATTATTTTACCAACCAGGGGGGTATTTCACTAAGCAGGATTTCTTGCTTAGCCGGATAACTTGATGGATTTATCGTAATCTGGGCTAAATGGACTATATAATCGTCCACTTAGATGTAGCTCAGACTACCTTGTCAGATTTAAGTTATGTGGCTGAACAAGGAATCCTGCTTCGTGAAATACCCCCCTGCTCCTCTTTGCCAGCTTTGCCTCGGTGTCTGTCTCCATGTTGTCGCTGCATGCAGGACTTGTGAGAGTGGGAAGGGTTAGATTAATTCATTGCGATTTTTTTTTTTTTTTTTTTTTTTTTTTATTTATTTACAGTTCTAAATTTTTTTTTTGACTGTGTGGGACCCCTTGTGAAATCTTGGCCCTAGGCAGCTGTCTAGCACTTTTTCCAGCTCTGTCTGTGTACTGGTGTGTACGCGGCGCCTGTGATGAACTGGCCGTCCATTAAAAATGTACCTTCGCATCTGTCGACTGGGATGGATTATTTCAAACGTGACTGGATAATGAATGGATATTGGGATTCATGTAAATGCAGCCAAGCAATATGTGAAATGTAAACGTATTTTTATAGGTGTGTGACTGGATTTACGACGTGTCTGTAGACACCCCCGTTCTCCAGTGCAGCTCTGGCTTGTTCATGTTCCCGGACACGTCGACTGTCACTCCGGGGTCTTACGTGGGTGTGGTTCTGTCCTCGGAGTTGCCCGACTCAGACCGCAAGATGCTTCGGGACCAACTTTCACAACTGACGGACCTCAGAGTCCAGGTCAGTGAGAAGTATGGGGGGTAGAACGTGTTTGCAAGACTAGGTCACTCTCAGCCAGTAATTCTTGTGGTTATGGTCATTTTTTTAATCGAGTAATTAGCCTGTGGCCTTTAAGTGACAAACGAAATGGCATTGTGACATCCCTAGTATGGACTATGGCTATTACAGCTTCAGTCTACAAACAGCTTCAGTCCAAGAGCAGTGAAGTTCTGTCCTTATTCCAGCTGTAACAAACGGCAGATTTCAAATTATTATGACAAATGTATGAAGTCTGTAAACATACAAGTTAACTAGCATTGTTTTTTTTTCCTCAAAATTTGATTATTTCAAACCCTGCATATTTATACCACTGGATAGTTCACTGAAGCAGTTCAGGTTGAGTTGCTTTGTGCAAGGAAACTAGAACAGGACTCAGACACAAGCACGTTACCTTCAGGCACCAGACCTGGAGAAGGCCGTGGGTGTGCAGGAGGAGGAGGAAGAGGAGGAGGAGGAAGAGGAGGAGACACTGCCAGAGTGGAGTGAGAAGGTGTCCCATGGCATTCTGACAGGTGACCCCGCACCCTCCCCCCAATCTGCACCCTCCCTCCAAAGCAGAATCTAATCTTCATGGGCATCTCTGGTGTTGTAACTGCACAGGAGCTTCATGGCTGAGCTGGGGATTGGTCAAAGGAGCAGAGTACACTGAGAAGGCCATCCAGAAGGGGGCGTCCAAGCTGCGGGAGCACATCACCCCAGAGGACGCTTCTGCCAGCGTGGCCAGAGGCTTCCAGGTGGCCAAGCAGGCCACGGGGGGTGCCGTCAAAGTGAGCCAGTACTTAGGTGAGAAGCAATTGCTGCAGCCCTGGATGGGTGTGTGAAATGATTCTGTGAAATGACTACCTTTATTTGATTATGTAACGCTTTGATTATAATGGGTCATTATGATACAACTTATTTACGGGGGGACTGCAGAGTGGACAACTATTATTGCTGCGGCTTTTGTTGATGATGACTCCACATGTCTGCAACGTAGGCTGAAATTGCAGAGTGAGAACATAAACCTCCAGTCTCTCCTGTGTGGAGCATCATCATGAAGACATCTCTGTCTGACGATCTTATCCCTCTGTCCTTTCCTTGAAGATGCTTAAAGGCACCTTCTGACTCCTTAAATTTCTGCTGTGGATTTGTGCAGTGAGCTCTTTGGGGTTTGCGTCCAGGTTCCCTGTATATAGCGTTACTAAATCCCTTTTCTGGGCTCACAATAAATCTCCACTGCTCACTTTCAATGAGGACTAAGCACCTTCCTTGTCATTGCAGATATGCAATTTTTAAATGGAAAAACTGTTTAGCATCTGAAGTTACTGCAGTGGCTGAGACTTAGTGACGTCACAGCTGCACATGTGCCATTGCAGTGGGCGGGGTCTGCACAGTGGCCAGCTGCATGGGCAGAGAGCTGGCACCGCATGTTAAGAAGCACGGCGGCAAGCTGGTGCCAGGATCCCTGAAGACTGGGAACGGGCACGCCAACGTCGACGGCGCGATGAAGGTGGCGGCCAGCGGGATGCAAGGTGTGGAGAAGAATTCCGAGCAAAGCATCCGCCATTTCGAGGATAATTAGACGGTGATACGGAAGGCGGTCAACTGTAGTTCTACCATCAAGTTTAATTCGAAGTTTTATGTCATATGTGCCATATATTGGCATTCTCCCTTGGAAAGTGGTATGTGATCACCTTTGTTGTTTCGTAGCATAATTATTAATGTACAAACACTGCTGTTTAAATAGTCTTATATTTACATGAATTTTAGCAGATGCTTTTGTCTAAAATGATGCTAAATCTCGGGCATACAGATGTCAAGGTGCCAACTTGGGTATAAGTGCCAGTGGGCTGAGCAGTAAACGGTGACAAGAGCAGGGCCGGCGACGCGCAGTGCTGCATTCCCCACGTCACGTGGTTCCTCGTGGCCTTGTGCGGTTGCCATGCCAGCATGCATGTGCCCCATTAAGACAGACCTCACCGTGCGCCTGTAGAGGGTTCTGGGGGTTGTAGTTCACATTCACGCCTTCCTTAGAGGCCTGATGATGCTGTGACCGCTTACGGTTGGCTCCGGGCGCCCCCCCCGAGAGATTTAAAGCTGCAGTGCTCCAGTGTAGATGGGATGTTACCTGCCTGCTGTTGAAGCTGTTGACCAGCTCCCAAGTCTTGTTGACATTCAGAGAGCTAGTTGTCTGAATGCTGCTTTAGGGAACTTTCCTCGTCCTGGTGGGGAGTCGCATCGATGACTGGGTATATTTTAACTTTACACATTGTTTGGATACATTTATTTTCTTACTTTACAAATGACTGTTTTGATAAATGTGCTTAGATCTGTTTAGTACATTATATACTCTTGTTTTATCCAGTTCATTTTGTAGTTAAATGCTAAAACAAAAACATAATTTAGGTGTCATTTTTTTGGGGCTGGGAACCAATTAATTGGTTTTCCATTATTTCTTATGGGGAAAATTCGATCACAACTCAAACTTTTTAGGATTCGATCCAGAGTTCTGAAGATTAAATTCGAGGTCTGAGGTACCACTATTTCTGTTATGCAAGTGGACTATAGTGGTGTAGAGTGCAGGGAATACAGTATCCTGGTGGAAGATAAACTGGAGGGGAAGCCAGCAGTGATGCCCTTCAGGTGCCCCAGCGCCAGCCTTGTAAAGCACTGCCTTGCAGTGGGAATAAGTGCCACTGAGCGGTCAGGTTTTTGGAATGGGGGTAATGGTGGTGTTTTTGCCCTAGGATTTACAGAGATGATTTTACACACTCCTTGGTCCGCTTCTCTTGTGCTTTACACACTCCTTGGTCCGCTTCTCTTGTGCTTTACACACTCCTTGGTCCACTTCTCTTGTACACACCTTCGGTATCTTGTCTGTGGGTGTTTTTCTTCAAAACGAGCCAATAACGTGATTCCCGCAGGACTTGCAACCGTGTGGTCCGGACTGGAACTGGCGTCAATGAATATTGGCAAGAGCGTGGCATCGGAGACCGTCTCCACCGTGAAGCATAAGTATGTATTTACTCTCTCCAAGGCTGCCCTAATAACGGGTTATGTTTTTCTGTTTCTATGTACTTTTCCTCTTGAGGAATAGTTGCTTGTGGTATAATTGTTTCTTTACCTTGTGGATTATTAAAGTTTTTTTTCTACTACTGAAGGAAACTAATCAGGTTTTCTTTCTTTCCTTTTCAGGTTTAGGGGTATAGAAAACATACTAGACCCTCCTTGCGACACCAAACCTGTAACGGATTAATAGGTGCCTTAGGGATTTGTTGGGTCTCTTTACTGTCTGGGTGGGGGTGGTGGTGGTGGTGGGGGGGGGGGGGCACCATCTATTAATAAACTTCATAAATGCTTTTGTGCGCCTCCTCTTTCCATGATAGTGGACACGGCTGCAGCTTATGCTCATTTCAAACCCCACTTATCTCAGTCCAGATGGAATGTGATTTTTTTTTTCCCCCCGACATTTATATTGGTAAACCCAAAACCATCAACGTGGCTCTGACGCCTACGCACCGGTACTGTACACTCGCTGCTAACTCGGTGGTCACCTTCCTCATTTAGGCCTCTCCCTTCCTGGTTGCCTTGTGTCGTATTTAACTATTCCCAGCTCAGGCTTGGGATGCAGGCCTGCCAGGCCATTGACAGCACAGTGGAGCTGCTGCTGTCAGTTTTGATCAGCTGGATTTGGAGACTTTTATTTAAGAAAACTGCAGGTTTAACAGGAGGCCTGCGAGCTTGTGGAAAACCCTGAGCACCAGAAAAAGGCTTTTTCTTCATGCCTTGTATCGTTTCATGCCTGTTTATGTGATCCATATTTCATAGGACCTTTAGTGCACTGTGTAATTCCCATATTTGAAGGGTAGGAGTGCAACTAGCCTTAAATTCTATCTCATAATTCTTTACTGAGTAAGCTGAAAGTAAGTCCAGAGTAACAAGCCACCTATCCATCCATCTAACAGACTAGTGGAGGGAAAATTAGGGATCATATTTCCAGAGATACTGTGCAATGTCAGCTGCTGCCCAAAAAAGTATAAATGGTAAAACAATGCTTCTCTCCTGTGTCGCTTTGTCACCTGGGCTAGTAAAAAGTTTCAAGGTTTAACAATACAAGCCTGTCATGTGATATCCAATATAGGCCTACTCATGTGATATCCAATATAGGCCTATTCATGTGATATCCAATATACTCATATTGATATTTAAACAGTCAAAACCTGGAGGGAGCCTGATAAAAACTGACACAGAGAAGATGGAGGCAAATGAGTTTTATTTGTGTAAGCAATGACATTTAGAGGTTCAGTAGATGGCTGCCACACCTTATCATCGCTAGGCGCTTCAGTCTTGACTGGGTCTGCAAGGCATCATAAACAGTTTGAGTACACACAGCGTTGTTGGTAAATGTACATCTGAGCTGAACTACAACTTAATGAACTAAGAACCAAGTGTTATGTCTTTATTCTGTTTGCCACTTTACTGCTTGTCAATAAATACTACCCGGTGTGCTGAGGGATATACAAGCATATACCTCATTAAAGGACTTATTAAGGTCGCCGAGGGCTTGATTGTGCTCGGTCAGCTGCTTCTGATGTTCTTCAAGTTTGCCTGCTTCTTGTGTGAGTTGCTCTTTGACAGACACGGTGCAATACATTATACATGCAAACAGCAAATCGGTTTAAACTGCATTTGTCTAGGACAACAATACGAGTTATAAAAGCTATACGTTATAGCGCTCCACACCGTACTCGACACAAATGTATGTCACACGCTTTTGTCTAAGAAAATACAGCCATAACGATTAGTTCGTGTACAATCGAGTTGTGTAGGTAAATAGCGCCACCTCGTGTCACGATAGCGCTATGCACACTTACTGACGTCTGAAAGATCGCAGTTACGGAAACCGCGTTTTTGGACGGCAAATTATACTTTGACATTAACGGAGTCGCTAACTTTGATCAGTTGGCTGGTATGAGTTTCTCAACTAGACACAAGTCTGCGCACACATGAATACGCGTTTACATGTATGTAACACATATTATATTGTAAATAGTTTATAGGGTTATAAACTACCCTAACGCTTCTGATGTTGCTGATATTAGGTTTTCAAACGGAATAATAAAGATTTGCCGTTTGAAATCGTATCACACCAGATGCGGGAGAGTTGGCAACCCAGGCTGCAACAGAGCATTTTACTAAACATGCTATCTCATCCATATGAGGACTGAGTCACTAACTACATCGATATGTACGTCGTACATTTATTTAAACGTACTTTGATTGCACCGTAAAACATTATTACAGTTTCCAGTTGCTAAATACTGAGAATTGCCATTGGTTATATCGCCTAGCAGCCCAAGGTCGTTTATATAGGTTACTTCGTGCCTTTCATACCTAGTAATTCTGCTATTGTCTTATATCCATGTCTGGTCTCTTCGGTCATTAAATCCATTGCTTTTGTCGCCTTTCTAAGCCCCGAAGTCTCGGTGCCCTCCTGCCAGAATTGCACGCGGTTCTTTTCAAAGCGCAGACACCCCCGACAACTTCCGAATACATAGCGGAAGTTCACGAGTGTCCAATCCGCCTGAAAAGGGGGTGGAAGCTTTGCTGTGGTCCAAAACAGTATAATAAAATAAAGTTGATTTTATTTTCTATTGACAGCTGTTGTTACTTGTCACACTGCTGTTGAACAAAATGTGTTTGTGGAGGAGCAAGGGTGGAAGGCAGATTAATTCTGTTGTGTGTGTGTGTATGTTTTTTTTGTCTGGTTTATTTTATTTTATTTTTCTCGTCTTCAGTGTGCCTGTACATAAATCTGGGGCTGACTGACTCATCTTTATTGCTGCCTGCCAGTAGTGAGTTCATGTTTAGTTGACTTTTTAAAAAGTGAGTTTTTAAAAGAGATATAATTACTTGGTTGTCATAACCAATGAATTTAGATAATATTGTCTGGCCTCCCACTATAATTACAGCGAGGAATTTTATTTCCAATAGATGTCATTGTTGGTTTGTTGCTTTGGAGTGTTTACAACAGAGGTGTAATCCCCAGAGCAGTAAAAAGGAAAAGTAAAAGGAAGATTTACATCAACGATGACTTATGTCCGGCACGAGCCATTTCATTACCCTCGACACATTATAACCAAAGTTTCAATGCAAAGAAAACACCTGCGTACGTGGCTTCTGCTGTATGACGAGTCACTTATGTATACAATATTGAACTATATTTTTTATAAAAGTAAAGTAATAATAATTATTATTATTTTCACGTTAGTCATGTTTTACAAGTGACTAATGAAAAGCTGGAAACAATGTAATAGAAAGGCAAGGAAAATGCAGGTGTGGCTGAAAAGCGATCACATGTCAGGCGGGCAGGAGAATGGTAAAGGCGATATATGTATACATTGCTGGTTTTAAACCCCGGTGGGGACAGCAGGGATGTGAACTGGGCTCATGTTGCCTGGCTTTTAAGTCCTATGCAGTGTCCGGACCCTCCAAGACACCTTCTCACCCAGCTAAATAGCAAAATTAGCACGTAGAACTAGCTGACAAAGACCGACTGACTGGGAGGCTGATATTGTCACGCACTTTGTTTACATCTTAATGGGAGCAGAACATCATGCCTATTATGTTTGCATCAGTATGCTATCATAATATGCATTGCCTTTACTACACTCAGGACGGACACAGAGAGAGACGG
>JABFEB020000038.1:14833750-14845400 GCA_019775895.2 Stomatorhinus ivindoensis | reverse complement strand
CAGTAGCAGAACACAGAACGGACGTGCCCCCCTAGTGGCCAACAGGGGTGGTAACATCAGTACTCAAATACATCACAATGCCCTATATCTTATTTCCTCTCTCCAACCCCTATTGCACCAGGTCACCTACCCTAGATGAACGTTATAGTAAATCTGAATCTTCCCGGATGGTGTGCAGGTATTACACGTCAATTGTTCTTTCTGATATTACCGATACATTATTTGATTGTTTTTCATTTTTAAATTTGAGATGTTAGCGCTAGATGCAGCGAGTATTTAGCCTTGTAGATGGTTGATGGTAGCTAGTATGGAAACAAGGATTATCGCAAAGGTTCTTTAGGAGGCCTTGTGAGATTCTGGACATTGTGTAGAAGAACTAGACCTTCTCCTTGTAGAACTTACCAGTTTTGTCTTCTCTCAATAACAGTATTGCAGTGTTTCTTCAATAGTGGGAACGTTGTGGGTTGTGTGGGTTTGTGGTGTCAAGCGTTGACCTTGCTTGGATAACTGAATGTGGTGTAAGTGTTGTTCAGTCGGTGTGAATGAAGGTTCCTCAGACCTTCAACAGCAATGGCCTCGTGGTTATATGATTAATCTGCTAGCCATGGGATTCAAACTAACAACCTTCCAGACATCCAAGAATTAAAACCCGTGGAGTCGCACATCATCCCCTCTGAGGACGATGGTACATTTATGTAACAGATTAGCCATTTCAGCTCCCCCACCCCTAGGCCTCTATGTCACGTAAAGCCGTTTTAGTCACACTCTGCCTGGGAATACAAGATATGTTAGACTGCATATGGATGTGCGAGGAAATTAATTTTACATTCCATAAAATAAAAATAAAGCATGCAATATTTTTGACATCACCTTCTGCTACATTTTTATTTTTGATATTTGTCTTCAGATTTATGCACATCAAAATTTTACTCTGTGTACATCACTTTAAATGTGTGTCCCTTAAGCTACAAAACAACAAACCACACCTTAAAAAAACATCTCTCTGCGTTTGGTTTCACGTAGTAGCGTTTTTTAAAATCTGAGATGCGTCTTTATTTCGAATCTTGCCTCCTAAGCGACCATAGACTGAGAAATGAACAGGCGGTTGATTCTGTTTGCAGGGAACAGGGCTGAGGACAAGATCTAGAGCAGAGCGGCTACCAGAGCGAAAAAACTGAAGGAAATAAATCATTCTTCTCCTTTATGCTCCATATGCAGGGGAGGTGGGAAGGAGAGGTCATTTATATAGCATATGATATTTTGGTCATTTCAGCCCTTATCTGTGGCACTGACACACTGCATCTGTTTCACCACAGGGCGGATCATGAGCACTCCTAACATCTTATTATAAGAGAAAGGAAAAATATGGCACTTACTATTGTGTAATGAAGTGACAAATTACATGGGTTCATATTGGCCGTGTAATTTATGTATTAAAAAAATTTAAATTTAAATATCCTAATCCAAAATCTGATTACAAATGAGGGACTGTCAAAATCATTGCTTTAAGGTACATTTGTGCAGTGTCTGTCATTCATGACTTTGCAGTGAGTTTCATAACTAAGTTACCCAGTAAGTATTAAACACTGGCTCAGAGGCCGCAAATCAATCTATTGCGACGCTGTGGCAACAGGTAGATGCCAGACTATCTCTGCCTTGTAACTGCGGCAAATTAATTTTAATCCAGGCCTCCCCCCTGCAGTGAAGGGTGTTATGCTTCATCAGATTTTAATTGTGTGTATTAGTTTAACGGGATGCTGTTGTGTGCTGTGCAGAAATAAAAATCACGTCACACTTGGTAGTGCTTGGTAATCGATCACGCAAATTGGATTTTCTGTCTAGGCACACTGCCAGGTCTCCTCAGGGTCTATATCTTGCTCATCTGAGCTTCTGCCAGCATTCAACTGCAGAAGAAAATACTCTAGTGTGTGTTCAGGATACTCTGAATATTCTCAGTTAGAAGCTTACTGTGGCATTACTTGAAGATTCATACCGCAAGCATGTAGCTCTGTGGTAAAATAACGGGTCTCCCTTCCCCATCCGAATGTTTTTGTTACTGATCAGGCAGGTACCTAGGTAGTAAAATTACGAGATTACACTCCCCTAGAAATAAGCTTCAGGCCTCTGGTTGGCAAAATCCACCCCCCATTCAGCAAAACCTACCAAAGCCCCCATCAGAAATGAATATTGAGGGGGATGCCCTGACCAACTTTATCTGGTTGTTCGCTTATATGATCGTTTGTGTTTGCTTGTTTATTATTTCCCCAATCATCAAAGGTCGGAGCCCCCCTGGCAAAATGTATTTATGGCAAAGAGGCCAATCAACTGGGATGAACCTGTCAGTGGGGTTGCTGGACCCCCTAGGAATTTTATTTTATCAGGTTATATCAAGACTCAGACAGTAAAATTGGAAAACTGCGGGGTACAAAAAACTGGAGGGTGGAAGCTGTTACTTAGCAGGTATGTAGCGCTAATTATGAGAAAATATGAAAATATACAAGAACACACAAAATGTCGGTTGGATGTTGATCATTACAGGCACACATAACACCACTGCCATTATCATTCAGGCTATTTTAGCACAAAAGGAGGCCCGGATATTTAATTTTAGTGACTGAATCTGCTGATATCAATTGAAGGAACGGGAAGTGATGTCAAAAACATTGTTTTTATACTTCTGTGTAACACACAGTGCGTTCATTTTGTAGGTCCAATCTGGCAGATATTTCTGTTTAAGTACCAGATGGTTCTAGTTTTGCCCAGTATCTAGACACATGATAAATCTATGCTGCTGTTGGGAACTGAAACTGATCATGTCGCAGGAATTTATGACCATTAATTGTTGTCTTACTTTCATCTTACTTTCATCACAGAGCCTCGCAAAAGCCTCCCATAACTGTCCTATGCGAATCCCTCAGGAATCTCTACATATTCAACACACTCTCACTGCTATTCTTTTGATTTTTTTAAGTTTAGCAACGCCGTTTTGAAGCCCCGCAGAGCCCAGCTGTGAATGTATCCCTCTGCTGGCCACAAGCTGTAAATACAGTTCCACTTCTCGAGCACCAACCCACGTAGCCCAAAATGTTCCAGGATTTTATTCTCTCCCTCTTTTATACATTCCGGAAACTCAATCAACAATCGTGCAACAATGAAAGCTTTTATTTCATGTTTGTGCTCTTTTGCAAGTTTCACAGGATTTTTTTACGCATTGCATGTTTATTCTCACCCTTAAATTCACTTTGCTATTTGCCTAGTTCTCTATCTATGAAGACATTTTGCCTATAATCCTGCAAGCTGGTAATTCTGCTATGATAGTTTTTTCTGAACTGTGAACCCATGAGTTATCAGGAGTGATCAAATTGCCAGCAGTTTTTACCGAGTGCCCCATTAGATAACAGAAGATCATGCAAAATTCTTAACAATTTACCAACAACCCCCCCCTGCAAATTTGACCATGCCTCCCCCCACCCCCGTTTGCCCATACTGCCGTGAAACCCCACTTCCACCCCAGGATTAACCTGAACCACGACACCTTTAGGCCAAGCCTCTTACTAACTCCACTATACTGTCCCCCTTTGCCACCACATAGCCTCAGACCTTTAACTAGAACTGTAACAAAGGGCCCATATAATGTGTACTGGGGCTGCCAATCATAAGGTCTCATTTCACTAGGGACCCCCTCGAGGGAGACAAAGGGAGATGTCCCATGTCTGAAGCAGAATCCATAACTGTGTCACCAGCAACTCTCTGAGCCAGGTTCCTGTGGTTCCCATAATGTTGCTGTTGTACTAATGCTTATGCATTGCGAATAATAACAATAAAAAACTACCTGGTTATAAAGACTGAGATGAGTAGTGTGCGTGCTTTTAGTCATCCTGCATCCTTTTTTAAAGCAATTATTGCCTCTTGCAGAATTTCCGGACCAGCAAAATTAGCTTGGAGATGTGAGAGATAAGGTTCTCGAAACAGCACAGAAGGTCCTGGTGTGGAGGAGATTCCATTCAGCAGACGTTCAGCTCCCCTGGAAGCAAGTCACTGAAGACCAATCCTACATTTAAGCAACTGAGTATCTAAAACCCCTGCAGAGCTGAATGGCTCCAGAGATCAGCTCCTTAATATTCTAGATCCTCTTCTGGTTGTTCATTGTCCATCTTATGCATTCATAAAGAGACACAGAAGAATTCAATTGTAAATGCCATTTACTAAATAGTAAGATAATATGACTTAGGATAAAAGAATCAACTAAACAAATAAATGTAAAGAAATGAGAATAATGAAAAATGGCTACATTGTAGACTCATCAAAATGGTCATCTTTTACAGTGATTACAATTGAACAAACACTGCAATATTTTTCTGAAGTTTTTAAAAAACATTTGACTGGCAGTACTGTTTGTGTATTTTAAAATGTTTTTTTTTCAGTAACAAATGTAAATAGCACTTATGATAAAATAGGTATTTTATAGTTCTTTTCTGATATTCATTATCTAAAATCTAACTGTTAAAACCAGTGAATCTGTCTTGACATGAAGTGAAATGCATTAGTGGCACAACCTGAAAAAGGCGTAAATGTTTCCACGTTGCCAAGCTGACAGATTCACTCACACCCCCTGACTCCCTGCTTCCAAATGTCATTCCTCTTGTCAGAATCATTTCCCACGATCACATTGGTCTGTGTCACAGTCTGACAGTATTTGCATAATTTTCTGACTACATATCTACACCACCTACACTTTTCAATCCTTGAAAATGGCAATAAAAGCAGAATATCAATTCTCATACACAGAGGTGGAAATTTCAGGTATAGAAAGTATAAATCCAGACCAAGACTTTGTTTCAACCAATCAGTTGAGTATAAAGAGTCACAGTCACCGGTGCTCAACTGGTTGGTGGAAACAAAATCTTGGTCTGGATTTCTATTCTCTGGAACTGAAATCTCCACCTCTGCTCATACATTATATTCCCCTTACTCCTGAGTGTTACAGTGCTGTTTCTTCTAAAAAGCTGTTTAGACAACAGTATGTAAAAATTTCCTAAGTTGTAATAGTTTTATTGTGATGTCCATCATACAGAATCCAGCTGCAAAACTAACATCTAATTACATTAAGAAAACTGCTGTCACTGTGTTTGTCTTAAATAAAGGATTTTGATTTTCCTTTTGGTAAATTACCTCTTTCCATGGTTATGGAAATTAGTGGGAAGGCCGTTCTTACTCTGTTCGCTCAGTGAAATATGTTTAGCTGCCTTTTCTAGTGAATATTATGACAAAATTCCAGGTAGCAAAGAATCTCAACATCCATCCATCCATCCATACAGGGTTGTGGTGAGCCTAGAGCCCACAGCGCCCACGGTAGGAGACCCAGTGGAGTTGCAGGTCCAACCCATCACAGGACTTCACATTTAGCTATTCACGCAAACGATCAGCTACTGTCTTAGGTAAAGACTCATGAATAATGTGTCTGTGTTACATTCTGCCAAACTGGTGAACTTCCTCCCCAATTTTGCAAGACATGGAGCTTGAGCCAATACTGCCGTCATAATGATTAATGTGAATATATACAAAAGTACCTTCCCTATATGAGAAATGGCTGGCAACAATATGCACCCCCTACAGGATATGTCTGGCACTACGCAGTGAAGGCTTAGCAGTTGCTGTGATGCTTGTTGAAGAATTATGAGTGAGGTGGACTGAACGCTTAAACCATTTGACATAAAGGTTAACATGGTAGAGTGGCTTGAATGTGAGAATGGAAAAATTAGGTCCTGGATTCATTTATACTGTCATAACAGACTGGGGGGTACAAGCACATGATATATATACACATGGTTCTGTATTCCCGCTGCTCAGATACGCCTCACTGGAGACCCGTTTGCAGAGAGTAACCAGTGGCACGCTGGCTGTAATCTCTGTCAGAATGCTTGGAGATTTCCAGCCCGTGTCATAATCCAAACATCAGGACGGCCAGATAGCACCATCGGGCAGGGGGGAGGGGGGGAAGTAGGTCAACACATTTGAATTTTTTTTTCTCTCTGTTTGGCTTGAAAGCAATCCTCAGTCCTGAAAGTGCCCTTTATTCTTTTCATTTCATTCCTCCTCTTCATGTTTGACAATTTAATTCAAGATGCTCAACATGAGGAAAACCAAGATTTTTGCTGCAGTATACGGGAAACTTACGAAACATTCCAACAACGACTGACAAACAAGATGTAGTACTTGGAAATGGAAAAACAGCAAACGTTTATTATTAATATTTATTCATTTCCTTCTGTCATTTCACAGCAATACAGTCTGAGAAATCCCAACATGGTCAGTGTTTTTGAGTGAGGCACAGAGTCTCAAGCAGTAAATTGCATTCTCAGCACATCACTTTTATTCACAGCAGTACAAATCACCACAGTAGTACATTTGAACCACATTGGAAAACTCTCTAGCCAATGAGAGGCCCTCTCTCCCCATGATCTCGTCTGGCATCCCCAACCATTAATACTTGACACTGTGCATTTGGCATCATTGCTTTCTCCACTGACCCACTATGGCTGCAAGTCTCCTGAGTCATGCACGTGTGGCCTAGCTACCGGAAACTACCCACGCAACCAACCATCATCATCCTCTGCCTATGTCTGTCCTGTGACCTTACTTACGGGTTCATTACAGGAAATCAAATCCTTTATAAACATAAATAAAATGTTTTGTATTCTGATTGTCGATGTTACATACTTAGGGTTCGAACAATACATGCCGAAAAGATTTCAGTTCACTTTGTTGTTCAAACCCTCAGCGATTTATGGAACACACACACACACACACTCACATACTGACACACGCACACTGCAGTTTTTTCATTCAAAACCAGCAAAACAGACGTCACATAGAAGGGCTCCTTGACTTGTCAGTTGAGCTGATACTTATGCAACCCATTAAAAATGTGGTAACAGGGACTGAAAACATCGCCAATACCATTCACACTCTGTGAATGAACTGGGACTGAAAACATGGCCAATACCATTCACACTCTGTGAACGAACTGGAATGACTCTTATCCAGTCTCTTCTGGTGCTTGGGGTGTCTTAAACCCAGCATCTCATTATTTGACTGCGAAAGAGATTCCAGTGACCTTGCTGGATATTTTAATGGGCTGGAAGGAAAGTGTGTTCTCCCAGACAGTAGGCTGGAGGCAGAAGCTGCAGTCTCGTAGGTCCCCAAGGGTTTGCCTGAAGAGAACTGGGCAGCGGGAGCAGGTCCGGTTGGAAAAGTACTACCTGCTAATCGCCAGCACTGCAGACATCAACTAGATAAGAGGAGGCGACCTGGGCTTTAGTTTTTCAGAAGAAGTGGCACATTTACCACGTTTAACTCGTTCTTTATTGCTTTGCGCATTTTATTAAAAGCGTAATTCCCTTTTTAACATCTATCGACTACTGTATTTTGCCGGGGGTGGAATATAATGCTGTATCACAGATTGATATTTCACGGCAAAACACACTGATTGTAACGCTGGTGAGCTGCCATGGAAAACAAATTCTGTTCTTTATAAAACATTATCATTATCCTGCACAAGCATCTACACAGACATACTGGCTGCAGATATCCCAGCTGTTTCTTTCTGGCGACCTTAAGGCTGAGGCAGCGTGAAGAATCCGCAGCCCGCTACAGCCTGCGGCGTGAATCGTCTGCATACGTATTAACGACATCTCCTGTTAATTATACTCGCAATAACCTTAATTGTTGTGCTTTTTTATACACATATAAAACTAATACTGAAATCATTGTCAGTTACATGAACCCATAAGGCCATTCTGCGATTAACTTATATGCATGTTTTGCAAACATGTAACATATGTTATACACATGCGATGTGTACGATATGCTGAGAGCAGGTGTGATAAGAGAGATTGTGTGAGCGCGTCAGTCCAGGCGGATGGCGAGGAGACGGTGCGCGACAGGCGAACACCTCGGGGGACACCGTGCAAAGGAGGGGGGGCTCTGACTCCGACTCATGGGCTGTGTTTCAAAGAGGGATTGGCTAATGCAAATTACAGCAATCGCTAGACAGACGGATGAAAGCAGCCGCACTCCAGCGTCCTTCGCCTCCCTAAAAACAACGGAGATCCGCGGGACGACAGGGACGTGCCGGTCAGGGCTGATAAACTGCGGGACAATTTTCGGTTATTGGTCTTGAATTGAGAAGTGCCCAGTTTCAAACGTGTTGGCTGGATCAAGCGTCACACAGACGGTAAGCGGATCACGAATCTTTTCTAATGCTTTACACAGAACGAACACAAAACCGCACCTGTTTCTGGCAGCAGTTTAGGAGATATAAAAATAACATACTGATATACTGGCGTATAATTATACATCAGGCATGTGTTGCTCTACTCCCCTTTAACAGAGTTAATCTTAACAGTTTTTACAGTTTTCTTGGCCTTCATTTTATGATAACCTACAACTCCGAAAGTTTGGGCATTTATATTTATTTGCAGCTGGTTAAAATCCGTCATGTTTATTATTTGCAATAAGCGTTCTCACTATTCTGCTGCAATCGCACAAAATAAGTAAATGTCACCTAGAAATCACGCAGCTAGTAACGTGTAAGGTGTTTCGTATTCAGAAGCTTTGTGCGGGTCGTGACAGCAGATGTTTGAAGCTCGTCACGACCTGGAGCTTACAAAGAGAAAAGCTCACAATTTCTCATTACAAAGTTATTCACAGACACAAATCGGAGCGTAAAGTAACATGCAATTTTTTTTATTTTTTTAAAACACCAACTTAAGCATTTACCTGTCACTTACTTATAAATGCATCATTTGCCTCTCCGCCCATCCGAAATAGGTGTCATTCCTCGGGTGATCGTCGCTTTGCCATCGCTCCCATATGAGTTCGACCCGGGCCGGCGGCATGGAACTGGAGCATTTCGACGAGCGGGACAAGGCGCGGCGGCACGGGCGCGGGGCAGCGCGAGCCAACGGGCTTCCGAGCCCCTCCCACAGCGCGCACTGCAGCCTGTACCGCGCGCGCACGCTGCGGGCGCTCAGCTCCGAGAAGCGCGCCAAGAAGGTGCGCGTGTACCGCAACGGCGACCGCCACTTCGACGGCGCGGTCTACGCCGTGTCCCGGGACCGCTTCCGCGCCTTCGACGCCCTGCTGGCGGACCTCACCCGCTCCCTGTGCGACAATGTCCACCTGCCGCAGGGAGTACGGACCATTTACACCGTCGACGGCAGCAAAAAGATAACGGACGTTGACCAGATGGTGGAAGGTACGGCTCCGCCACTTCAGGGGCTCCGTGTAAAATAAGTTGTTATTATAAAAAACAAACTTCAAAACTGCGGCTACAAGTTATTTTCTCTTACAGTCTCATTCTTGTTTAATTTACTTGGCCATGTCCAAACCGGTTTCGGTTAGTTTTAGAGCATCTTTCTCGACGTCAGACCCAATAATACCAAAACTAAAGACGTAAATGTGGTTTTGTAGCTCTGGTCTTCAGAGGTTCCTGTTTGCCTGTTGCCATCAAAATAGTACAACTTTCGAGATTGATGTAAGTTTTCAGAGGAACCCACATAGACTTTTTTATTTTCTCTGTGAATGGCTGATTATGCCATTTCACCCCAAATGGAATAAAATCGAGTCTATATCTTTCGACAATTGCCTTTTTACTAAGAATAATTTATGGTAGCTGACTGTCATGGGGGTGTAATATGAGTAGGCCACTGGCTTTCCCGTTATCAAGCTGTGAATAACAGACTGCAATCCACTGGATTGATTTCTGCTGAACGAATGTAAGCTGAGGTTGCCAAACACCCAAAATCACCACCCACCCCCCAGAATTCTGCTTGCCCCTCTTTCCCATAATGTGTTATTATAGCTCCTTCAATAAGTGTTTTTCAGTCCCAGTCACTGGCTCTCCAGCACAGTCTTTGGTTGTTGAGATATATGCCCAAGTAATTTTCTTTCAAGGGGCTTGGGTTGGGGGGGGGGGGGGGGGTGGCAGTGTGTCTTGCTGACGTACGTGTAATATGTATAATCAAAAAATAGGCAAGCAGGTGCGTGTTAGAGTGGGGGTGGTTTATGTGGGCATTATGGGCAAGACAGCCAATAATTGTGGACATCACACCTTTTGTGTGTAATAATTCACAGCTCTGTGGGATGGCGGATGCAGGGTGTTGTAAAGTCTCATTGTCATCAACTTTTTTGGCCATCACTTTCTCCCTAGAACAATGTGCACATGCACACTCAAAATATTCGGTCCCTATCACAGTGACTGGACTAGAACAATGTGTACATCCACACTCAAAATATTCGGTCCCTGTCACAGTGACTGGACTAGAACAATGAGCACATGCACACTCAAAATATTCTGTCCCTGTCACAGTGACTGGACTAGAACAATGTGCATATCCACACTCAAAATATTCGGTCCCTGTCACAGTGACTGGATTAGAACAATGTGCACATGCACATTCAAAATATTCGGAAACACTGTACATTAACTGCACATTCATAATGCTTTTATATTGGATTCATAAAACGTTCAGTTCATCTTCATAATGTATTCATTAAAACATTTACTTGAATAAACTAATTCAGGTTCAACAGGTTATTCAACAGGTTATTATGGTATGTAAACCCAACTGGTGGATGGAAATGATTCACATCATGCATTTCATGACCTTGAAAAAAGTTGGCCAAACATCACGTAAAAGGGGAAAAATTCAGGCTTGGTGAAAGATAATGGGGCATTTTGTTGGTCACAACAGTTAACCTTTGCAGAGCTGTCACTTGTGTAATCACTGTCTGGGTGCATCTCTCCATCTTGTCAGGTCTTGTTAATTGGCTTTTGCTTAAACTCATCAATGAGTATCAGCTATGCTGGATAATTATCATTGATCTGTCATGTGAAAGGTGTTGGGAAAATTGGGGGTCTGTTTCCGATTAGGCATTTTCCATTGTAAGAAGAACATGTTTGTCTTCTATTAATAGTATGACTTTGGAAGGTCTTCACTGCAATATAGTATCAAATCAGTAATGTATGTCTCTGATTGCATTATTATTCCGTAATCGTTTCAAAGGCTTGGGCTAGGTTTATGGTGAGGATTAGGCTTAATGGGATAAGTATTATGTAACTGCTGTATAATTAAACATGTGCAGGGTCTAAATCTCAACAAAGAGATTACACACTTACAATCTGTTTTGTGTCAAGGGAACCACAAAAGCACAGATGGAGCAGTATATGGTTTTGTGAGTTAGGATCTGATGGGAAGGTCACCGGTTCAAATCTCATGACTGACAGAGTCATACGGCTGTTGGGCCCTTGAGCAAGGACCTTAACCTCTGTTGTTCCAGAAATGCCATCTGAACTTTGCTCTCTGATCCGAACCTACTAAATAAATGAACTGTTTTGATGAGATAGATATTTTTCCAGTAGCAACTTATGTTTTTGATATGGATGCAACGAATATTCGGCCACCGAAAATTTTCGGCCGAAAACGGAAAATGCACTTTTGGGCCATTTTCGGGCGAAAGATTTTTATCAACGAAATAACACGGCCGAAACAGTATGTTGTGATGACACCAACAGAAACCGGGGCCTGCACGTGCTTGTCTGAAGCAGCATGTCTGCGGTGTGGACGTATTTCAATATATCTGAGAA
>JABFEB020000038.1:14813970-14825153 GCA_019775895.2 Stomatorhinus ivindoensis | reverse complement strand
TGTATAGACTGGGTATTGACAGATGTGAGTGTCTGTATAGACTGGGTATTGACAGATGTGAGTGTCTGTATAGACTGCATTGATTAGAGTGACAGTTGGCTTGTCTGTTGGCAAGAGCCAGTTTTGTTTCCGACGGTCAGATGGCGTCACCTGTCTCAGTCACTGATTGGCTGTGCAGCATCTGTTTCCCACGAGAGCTTGAATAATGTTTGCTGTGTAATTAGGGCGCTGTTTCACCTTAGTCCGCTGATATTTCTCCTTCCTCACAGAAAACAAAATGACCGTCCTGTAATAATCGTTCTCGCATCCATAGTGTAGTGCCTCTGCTCATTACTGTTTACCTCATTTTTTGAATCTGCCCGCCCCCTCGCTGTTTTCCAGAAGGCAAAGGTCTGACACTTGAAGAGTGACAGGAATCACGGGAGAAACAAGGTTCCACTAAATGCAGACTAACTTTAGCAGAACTATCTGAAGCAAACTGTTCATAAAGAATGACAAGAGAATAATTTTAAACATTGTATTGAAAATAATTATTACACAATGAAAGTGTTGTGTAACATCCCTGACTGTGTGGGTTCTTGTCCGGTTTAACACATAAAGATTGGCAGAAAGCACCTTGTGGCTCCTCACATGAGACTGAAAGGTGAAGTCTTTCACCCCCTGACTTTTACCCTTTAGTGCATTTTGTCACCCAGACCCCTTCCAACTCCAGTATGCTTCCTGTCCAGATCTTCCAATCCTCTTTTCATTGAGGAACAATTCAACACCTTACTATGCTCCTGTGAAGGGAAGTTTCATGAGCCCAGCCTTGAGGGGTGTTGGTTTTCATTCTCTGCAAAAGCTTTTTTGGTTCAGCTGTTATGCAAGTCAGCCTTACGCCACTTGAGGCTAGAGGCTAGATTGGCTGAGGCATTTGATTTCTGTAGCTCTGTGGCCTGAGTTTGTAAGTTAAAAATGACTGACATAATCATATGTCTTGCACTGATACCCAGTTGAATATTTTAATATCGACTAAAGAAATTCAGTACCCTGCCCAAGTGCACACCAAAATCCGATCAAGCCGTGGTCTTAAGCTGCCCACTTGTATGGGATTCTGTCAGAAGAAGGAGAAGCAGGCGGCCTCCACATTGTGGTATGGTGCTCGGATTGCAGCAGGTGATGTTGCAACTAGCCAGTTGAGCAAAATGCAGCTTAATTGGCCTTTGCAGTGTAAAAATGCAGCATAGATTGGGGGTGAGATCAGCACTGACAGGGCATTTTCTGCCATCACCAGCCCACATTTTTGTTACACTGCCCGGAAGCAGCTTCCAGGCATTTCCATCCTTATTGCTGCGACGTCCAGGCTGCGAATGTTGGGTCGTGAGTGTTTTTCCTGTTAAATGACCTCTGTGTCCATCACTAGTTTATCTGGATACATGTTTTTGCACTGTGGGAGGAAACCAGATTCCCTGGAGGTAAGCTACACATGCCTGCTGTAGTATGCAGAGTCTTCATGCACAGTTGGGTATGTCTGTCTTTCTACTTCTGAAAAAGGTTACTTTCAATCTTAAAGCATAAACCAATCAGTCTGAAATTATTTTAATTTCAGGTATTATTTCTAGATTTATCTTACTTTGAGCAAATCTTGATCATTCTGGACCTTGATGTTACACTGGATTCTCATGTCCAGTTAGGCAGTATTCTTGGAAGCAAAGTAAAACTAGTTTAATCGCAGTTTAGAGACTGCAGGGCAGCTGCAGACTGGTCAGTACTGCTCAGCGACACCCACTCAGGGTCTGAATGACTCAACTCAGAGGCCCCAAAGCAGTCTATATTATGCAGCCGCTCACCTCCAGTTTAACTGACCCAAGTGATTAGTCAGAAAGCTTGAGTCATTAGATCGTAATGCCTCATTATCTAATGTTAATGTTCTCGCGTGTGCCAGTGTGTAGTAATCCTGGCGAGGAACTGCGGTTTCATCATTTCTTAGCAGATCTGCTAGCAGATCATTTCAGAAAAATGAGAATTATTTGAAACAGTTTTACTTGCTCGGCAGAAATGTCGCATGTCAATAATAATTCAAAGCAAAGCGTCTACTGCTAAAAGGCTGCTTAGCCACATAACTGTGCGAAGTGTGCAAGACAATACAGAATCTGACGAAAGCCCAGTGACATCCAGGGTTACATTTTCCTGTTAGAGCTGGCAGCCTTACACCCACAAGCCTGTGGGTGCGAAGCAACAGCGTGACCTTCTGTAACCATGACATTTTGTGTTTTTTAATTGTACTTCCCAAATAACCTTATATAAAGACTGAGACAAGATCAATCCGTCTTCCAAACAGTTATCCTGATGAAGGTCACAGGATGCCCACAGAGTCACTGTGCTGCACAAAAGGCCATGTGTGCCTATGTATAAAATACTTAATAGCTACTATTAGGCCAAGTGATACAGTCATCATCCATCAGTTGTATTGAACCTGCATAGAAAAAGTTGGTTATAGGCTGGTCAATTTCTTATCTCCACCAAATACAGCATCATTCCCCTGCCACCCAACATAACCCTTTGTCACATGAGATGGGTCCCTGCAGCCATTTTATTTAGAGATGACCACGTGAATGGCTGGGATTTGCTTGCCCCTAATTGGATTAAATTGCCACTGAGGTATTTCCAGGCCAGTGCTTTTGTCTGTGAGGGACTGAAGTAGGAGTTCGAGGGGCTCACATTCAGTCCACGGTTTTGTACCTTCTAGTACCTTCTAGATAGCATATTCTCCATACATCTGTGGTCCAAACTTGTGGACTTTCTTCTCATTCTACATTACTGTGCCAATTGCCATTAGGCAGAACCACATTCATGGAAAGCCTGCGTGCACCTTGTAATTAACATTATTGGTGCAAGCTAATTACATAACAGGATTATGGGTTTGCCTTTCAGACAGTGTGCAGTTCAGGCCAAACGCGTATCCATGGGGCGGCTGGCAAGCAGATATTCTTATGAAAAATGCCCCGCTACTTCTTCACCAAGAAAGAATGTCATCCTGATCTGATGCAATGTGTCAGTGTGGATCAGACGGCTTTCAACCGAGCATCAGATGATGTAACATTGAAAGAGCTGAAACAAAAGCATTATATATTAGATCCAAGGAGGGGAACTGCTGTTGTACAACTAAATCAGTTACTGTCGGCAGCCAGAAGGTCTGTTTAGTTTACTGGCTTGGTGACGCTAGTTCATCACTCACAGTCAGTATGGAGTCCTGCTGAGTAGATGGCTGAAACAAGTGCAAAAATAATGAATCGCTACAATGATATTAATAGGCGCTGGGCTTTGCATAATATGTAAATAGACAGACTAATGATGTAGTACATATATGATTGTATATCAATGTAGACTGGTATTTTTTTTCTGGACTGTATGTGTGTGTGTGCGTAGGGGGTGTGCATGTATACATTACATTGGGGGAACTGAACGTACCCACTCGAGAGAAAATGAATTTCTTAAAAATCTGAATGCTTTACAAAAAAACTAAAGATGCCAAAATACTAAACTTATGGTTAAGGTTAGGACTGGATAGGAGTTATGGTTGTCATAGTTAAAATGAAGGATATGTCCATAGAAATTAATGGAACGTACCAGCAAAGATGTAGATACCTAACGTGTGTATGGGTGTGTGTGGGTTTGTTCAGCACCACCAACTGCTCTCCTGATTAACATCTCAGCAGTGTCCGTGACACCATCTTTTGAGTGAGTCAGGATTTCAGCACCACGGACAGCTCATCTCCTCGCCTCGTGAGTGTGCTTCGCTCACTCCCTCTCTCTCCCTTCCTGTGTGTGAGATCGCCCGCGGGGTGTAACTCCTCTCACTTTAGTCCCCGTCTGGGTCAGTGCATGATGAAAAGACTGTGCGCTCAGTTCTGCAGACGGCGCCCCCCCTCTTAGCAGGGCTGCATGTGCTTGCTGTGGGAATCCTTATTTCCTTCTTAATTATGGGAGTTTATCCATAACTTGGGTGGATTTCAGAACCTTAGAGGATGCAGACATTCACACTGAATGACCAGCTGAGACGTACCTCTAATTCCCCCCCTAAAAAAGGTACTGACATCCATCTACCAGTTTGACACCCAGTATTCCTCAGACTATGGCCTCTCCCTACCCTGCGGGGATAAGACTGTAGCTACTGTAGCTTTCCTGTGTTTTTTTTTTTTACACCTGCCCTTTGAAATGTTAAGCTGCTGATATTTTTTACAGGCCTGTAAATCTTCCCCAGACACATAATGCCCGGAACTGTAGACGGTTCAGATGAACTCTGTCCAAACATCAGCGTTATTTAATGGGCAGCCGTGCTGCCGATACTGAATCCACTTGCTGTTATCTGCAGCCCAACTCAAACCCCTGGCAGCTTCCTCTTCAGCCTGGCAGCTACAGCCACAGCACAACAGCAGGGCTTCCATTTTGAGCCTCATAGCTGCTGAGGAGTGGGTGAGTAACTGAATGTTTGGCTGAGAGAAAAATAGATAATGAAAAAATAGCTTTCCAGAGACCCAAACAACTATATCCTGTGGGAGAAATATGTGTGAACAAGGTGAGTGCAGAATGAAGCTTCCACTTACTGTTTCAAATGGCTGATCTGTTGTCTGTCTGGTTTCCTTGACAACAGCTCCCCATCAGACTCTTTCTGTATAAACAATCCTAGTATGGGCCACACTCACAGCCAGACGCAATACCCAACGCAGCATCCCTCATCCTTCCCCTGTCCCCGTGCTTTTATATCTGAATGTCAGAGTTTGCTTCCTAGAGGTTTGAACCAGCTGTTTCCCCAACTGCTGGGCACTGACATAGTTGAAGGTGATGGCAGGGTGTGAATCGATAATCTGCTGCATGGTGGGGGGGACAGAGTCTATTGATCTGAGTACCATAGAGATCAAAAAAAAATATTGGCCATTGCTGGGGCAGTCAGGGAGTCCAAGAGAAATGTACTTCAGATTATGGCGTGGACAGCGCCTCTTCATCCCCTAGCAACATCACCAAAGCCAAATCCAAAAGCTGTCCAAAACCTCTCTTCAGCTGCTAATTTGCAGAAACTGAGAAATGATGAGTCTTCAATTCTGCTGAACTGCTACCATTCTTCTAATTATGTTGACCCAATTCATTATTACTGAGTTTCAGGTGCGATGAAGTCTAGCACAGGAAAAATATTTGAGCATAATAATAACAGAGTGAACAGTTGAGTAACACAGTTATTAAAGCTGTCGTGGTAACTGCCATACAGGTCAAGGGGTCAATGTGACTGGGGAGATGATTAGCAGGTCTGCCTGGAAAGCAGGGGTCACCAACTCCGGTCCCGGAGAGCTACTATCCAGTAGGTTTTCTGTCTCACTTGGCTTCTGATGAGCCACACCTGCTCCTGGTATTTACCTGAGAACTAGTGTGGCTCGTCTGAAGCAGCGTATGATAGAAAACCTAGTGGACGGTAGCTCTCCAGGACTGGAATTGGAGACCCCTGTTGTAAACAATCGGAGAGGAGCTCACCCCTTCAAATAGGGCTTCAGACTGTACAAGAGAAAGTATGAGTTTTAAAAGTTTTAAGTTCCAAATGACGTAAGAGTCGGTGTTCTGGTGCAGGCTGTGCTGTGTTTAGAGTGGGATGTGCTGTACTGTTTTTGCGGCATGCTGCCTGCACTGCCCTATTCCTCTGGGAGAAGAAGGTGCCAAAGTTGGCCAGAGCAGAGCACTTTGTGCTTGGCTCATCTGTGCCGGCAGCCTGTCTCCTCTGGGCCGCGCGCAGGGCACCTTCTGACGCTGGCGACGTTCATTTCGTAAATGTGCTGCGGTGGTGGGTCCCATTGTATGGGAGCGTGACAGCTTTTCAAATGCCGCCACCTCCTGAAAAAAACCCCACAGGATTTGATACATGTCCTTGCTCGTCCTTTTGATTTTCAGGTTTTGAGTATATCTAAATTAGCCGCAAGTCTCCTGCTTCTGGTCCCTTAACGTCTCTACTTCTAAAGGTTGCCAGTTGCATTTAAAAATAAAAACGTGAGTTAAGTGTCTCTCTCTAATAAAACAAATCCCTTCCCTGGATATAATGTTCTCAACTGAAAGTTTGAAGGTCGTATCTCTGAAGTGCGGCTGTTGGGGGTGGCTTTGCATTTCACCTGGATCTTTCTGCCTGAAAGTGACCCCCACTTGTCCTTAATCTGCCTTATCAGAATTCCCCAGGAATTAGATTTGTCTTTGTAAGGGTGATTGTTACTATTTTTTTAAATCTGCACTTTGAATCTTCTGCGGCGTTGGCATTTTCTTATATTATACATAACTCTACTTCCATCTAGTGGCCAACTTAATTCAGTGCGACAATAGACATTAAGTTTTATTAAATAAAAAAATGAAGCATGTCTTTTTGGGCCTGAGGAAGCATGGGATATTTACTGGTTCTGTTGTTTTTACATCTGTCATTGGCAGTCAGTAATGTCTTTGATTGGCTGGCTCAGTCACACCTAGTGCATGCAGAGGTGAAACCGCATGACTGTGAAGATTGCAGGGGGCTGGCCGACGACGGGTCATGGCATCCACTGAGTGGGAGGCCTATATATCTCAGCACACTGTAATTGTTTCCATTCTTGGCATTTATGGAAAAGAATAGTCTCCCCTTGAGATCATTCGTTTTTCACCCAGTCAGTTGGTCCCCAGTCAATTCGTGTGCTGTTTTGTAAGTGGCCTGTTTCTTTTCCACAGCAATTTCTTGTTGTCATCCAGAAACTGCAAGATTGCTCAACGTTAATTGGACAAAATATTAAACCATTGCTGCAGTATTCTGGTCTGATCCAGTTCTGCTGCATCGCTACTGCCACCTAGTGAAGCTTACAGGAAAAGCAAGGCCATCAACAGTAAATCTCCATTTACTCAGGACTGGAGGTCGATGACAGAAGCCGCCACACATGTAATGTGCAAATTATAAATGATAAATATTTTGGTCTATTTATACCCATAAATCAAAATGTGAACTACATTATTTGTTCTTAATGAAATGTTAAATATGTCATGGTAATTTCACTGTTTGAAGTACGTTGATTTCATCTCCTTTACAGAGCATTTTTGTGTAGTATGCTGGTTACTAGTGTGTTATTACTCAAAGTAAAATATGTTGATCTTCAGGCCAGCAAACAGATCCACAGGACATGGGAAACTGAGGATGGAAGGAGGAGGTTACTGGTATCCCTAGGATACACGGATAGAGGAGCAGTGCAGCATGCAGAAATAATATTTTAGTATATTGAAGATCAAGGTAGCCCAGACTATTGGACCTGCTCTGTCATTCTGGTGCAGAGAGCTTATTTACGTCATAGAAATACAAGCTGATTACCGATGAGCAGAGGAGCTTGTCCTTTTGTCCCCCTATATCTCCTGTTCTACTTCTAGCTATTCATCCATCATCCATAAATGCGTACCTAGTACACAGTCAGAGTCGGGGCTGAGATCCTGCCATCGGCAATGTTTATGAGAAGCTTCCATACTCTCCCTGTGTTTGTCCAGACTTCCTCCTGCAATCCAAAAGCATACAGTTTGGTGGGCTGGTGTCTCTAGATTTCCCATTCTGTGTGAGTGTGTTCTGCCTTGTGCGCCGTCTCCTTGAAGAGACTGTACACTCACCACAACTATATACTGCATTCGGATGCAACATGGAAGGCAAATCTAGCTTATCAGAAGAAGAACTGGAATCGGAATTTCGAAATGTAAAAATGTCCCAGCAATACTTCTCAGACAGCCATTCTGGTTTTGTGTCAGACTGTTAGGTAGGCAATAAATGCAGTGGGACTCGAGCGCTATGCACCCGAACATTGCTGTCTCTCTTCATTTCCTCCAGGTGGCACTTGCCCAACATACACAGCCAAGGGCAATGGTTATACAACATATCATGAAAGGGTTTTTCAAATGCTATTTATCAAGCTTCTTGAGGCAATTCACAGAGAATGAGAGATTCGCCTTTATTTGATACAGATAAAAAATTTGAAATGATCTGCTGGATTTTAAAAAGTTTCTTTATTGAGCAGTGAACGACAACACCATTCCCAAATCCTGAATTGATAATACAATGTGACCTTTTATGCCCTTATATTTGTTGATAGAACACTTTAATCTGCAAGTAGCCTGAAGTGAAGGATAAAAGACAAGCGAGTTATGTAACTTATAATAATATTCAGAGTCTACATGAATCAGTATCAGTATCAAGAGAGTCTAGGATTTAAGTGCCTCATTACTGTGGAAGCTAGTAAAGGTTTAAGTCAGTCAGCTTGCTTATAGCTCAAATATTGATAGTCTTAACCTTCTGAAAAGTGAAGAGAGAGTGTCTGTTTTAATCCCATTTATGGTATTGTACTGGGAAGTGCCACTGGAGGGATTTAAGAAAATCCCATTATTTCAGAATGCTCTGTCATTTTCCTCTCTGTCGAAGCATTGTTTGAGAGCATTGTTTTTTAGCTTTAATTATGTAAATGGTGAATAATTATTTTAGCAATTATCAGATCCCTTGTGGTACTTTTAGAGGCCCAGAAGAACATGGCTTTGTCTCTTGTGCGTTCATTGTCTCTTCAAATGACCCCTACCCCTAGAATCTGTAAATCTCACTGCTGGTTTTTGTTTGTTTCATCCGCCTGTCTTTTGAAAATCATGGTTGTGGTTACATAACTGAGCCTATTATTTATCTAAACCGCATGAAAAGCAAGCTATCCATGCCTGCCAGACTCTGATGTTTCATGCCTAGTCTTTCTGACCACTCGTGTTTTCTGGGCAGCTGACTGCAGACTGTGACAGACACACGGTGAAATATGGGTGCCATTTTGCCCTCAGTGTTCTAGAGAACATGCAGGCCGTCTGGAAGCTCACGTGGAGACATCTTTAATGCGTCCTCCACTGGTTCCGAGTCATAGAAACCTGTCCAAAATCCCAGCTATTTGAATGTCTGTTCTCACCAGTGTGTGTCTGTGCCATGGTTATATGTCACTCACATCTACAGTGTGAGTCACATGTGACTGCAGCTCTCATTCAGGGGGTGAGACGGTTTATGGGTAGCTAGTCTGACTGCAGAGAATCCGTTTTCCGGGATACATTCTGCGGTAAACCTCTGTGTTTCTTTTAAGCCGTAGAAGGATTTGATTCTATTCGTCCACATATTGTTGGCAGTTCAAAGCTTCTCCCAGGCGCCTTTGAAGCAGCGTCCTCAGTTCACTCATTATCTGTTGACAGATGTAACAGTATGTGCTTTCCCAATCTACAGAGCCGGGCTCTTAGGCTAAAACCCCTCCACTGCCAGCCAACCACCTCTAGACCTAGATGCTATGCTTTTGTCTGTGAGTTTGTTTGTTTGTCAGTGTTGCTTTTCAAGCTTATCTGGGACACTGAGCATTGTGGGAAAGCGTGCCAGAAATATCTCCACCTAAGCGTACGTCTGAAGCTGGAAAACAGCAAGTTGGAACTAGAGCCTGTCGGAGAAGCTACTGTTTCTAAATAGTGGCTCGTATTTACGATTCTGAGCATTTAAGGATTCAAAAGCTTTATTGTTATTTGTTCAAGTATAAGTATAATGAAAAACTTGTCTGCGTACCTCCCTGCGGACTAAAAAAAAAACATGTAACGTTCAAGGACAATAAATAGCGAATAACAGAATAGTGAGCACAGGAAGTAATCCTCTGTTTTCCGGACCAGATTGTCCTGTTCAGGGTCGGAGCATTCTAGTGCCTACAGGTGCAAGGAAGGAGATCTTCCAGGGTGGGGCACCAACCTATCACAGAGTGCACACACACACACACACACCATCCACTCACATTCATACCTACAGACAATTTGGCAGCATCAATTCACCTTAGCATGTTTTTACTTTGTTGGGGGAAACCAGCAAATCTGGAGGAGATGACGGCATGGGGAGAACATTAGGACAATAACATACATACAATATACATACATTATATACAGTATACATGCATTATACGCGATATACATGCAAAATGCAGTAAAACAAGTATATCAACAAGGTGGTGAGGTTGTCAACATGAATAATTATGAGGGATTACAGTGCGAGTTATCAGTGTATGTTTGACATTCTCTTTACTGTTGAGAAGAAACTGTTCCTGAGTCTTGAAGAATGGATTCTGATGGACCTGTAGCGTATTCTGGAAGGTAGCAGGGAGAAAGGTGACCGTGCAGTGTAGATGAGGTCTATCATTATGCATTTGGCTTTTCTGAGACCGCTTGTGGAGTAAATGTCCTGACAGTGCTGGCAGCTGTGTCTGGGTGACGGTCCGTTATCTGTATCAGCCTTCTGAGGTCCTGCACCACCCTAATGGTGATCTGGGGGACTGCTGTGAATGTAGTATAAATCGATACAAGGCAGGAAATGTCTTCCAGGCCACTGATTTACTGTCTGCCTTATCAGTTCCTTCCTGACACTCCTTGGTTTAAAGGTGTCTTTCTGTGAGTCTCGCTCCTCATTTCAGTTCCTTCCTGACACTCCTCCTTGGTTTAAAGGTGTCTTTCTGTGAGTCTCGCTCCTCATTTAAAGTTGCAGGTCTGCCTGTGTGAACCCTGAGCTCTAGCCTTTAAATTAGCCCAGCGCCCATTGTGACAAGTGGCCTTGATGGTTGTGAATAAAAGCTGGCACGTCTCCACAGAGTCTGGGAGATCAGGAGCCACCAACTCACGAAACCACATGGCGTACGGACGCCGCCGTCTCCGTTTCACAGGCCCTAAACGTGCAACTTCCTCTCATCTGCTCTTTCTGCCGGTTAAGCAGTAAAACATCACACCCTGCTCAGCGAAAGTTGTGGTGATGAGTGTCCCTCACTACATTGGCCAAGTTTTTGTGTTGATTTGTGAGACGGAGAATTTCAGGGTAGGGGGCTTAATCGCCGCATGGTTTCGGAAACAAATTGGAAACGCGATTAGTGTGTTGAGCAAGTGCCGGAAGGTCATAATGACTCTGTTTAGTACCTCTATCTGTCTCCCTCTCTCATTTCTCCCTCCTTGTCTCCCTTCCTCCCTCCTTTCTCTGCACCTTTCACTTCTATGTTACAAATGATGGACTGACCGTGTCATTCCCCCGGCTCTTAATAAGCATCTACCTGCCTCTGAGCTGGCTGGTGAGTCAGCTTCTCTGAGTCAGCTTCCTCTAATCTCTCCCCAACCCAGTCCCCCCCCCACCCCCCCCCCGGGGC
>JABFEB020000038.1:14802019-14813870 GCA_019775895.2 Stomatorhinus ivindoensis | reverse complement strand
TGTATATCTCCCGTGTGTATATCTCTCATGTGTATATCTCTCCTGTGTATATCGCTCATGTGTATATCTCTCCTGTGGTGACTACCACGGACTGTGACTCCCCCTGTGACATTGGCACAGCACTTACTCACACAGCAGTGACTCTAGCGTGAACTGGCACCATGGCCTCTGAATTGAAGCGCTGGAGGATCGTGTCAAAAGTCGATAATATCACATCGTTGGGTCGTCATACAAGTATGAATTACATTGGGTAATTTACATTAATATTTGAAGCATATGATATACAAAAAGTAGTCATTTTACCTTGCCATGTTTTTTAAATTTAGTTATTGTTGTTCCACATTGTGTTGATCCTGATTGTACAAACGGCACCTTGTTCCTGCTGATGCCTAATGACATAGGGGAACAGAAGATGGACCCCTTATTACTCTGGTTTGTAAATTGCTTTCTGGTTTATTATTTATTATCCACCATGGCTGCGAACGCAGATGCAGACATGAAGCTGAGGGGAGATGTTTCTTATTTGGCATCCGATGAGAGTATCTGTGAGAAATGATCTATGAGAGCGGCTGAATCGGGGAAACGGGGCTGGAGCAGTGACTGCAGTGTAATCTCCCATCACTGTGTCTGACGGGAGCGCAGTCGCGGATGAATCACACTGCGGAAGCCGATATTGGGGGAGAGAGTGCCGTGATCTCGCATGCACACACGCACATCATTTCAGGGCTAGAGAGAGGACTCTGAGTTCTGGTGAAACGGTCTAACCTGACCCAGAAATGATTAACAATGGCCGAGTTTCCCGAGCCTGACCCAAAGGCTCGTCTCTCAGGGGAGCGGCAGCCAGAGAACCATACCCCCCCTCCACACACACTCTGACAAGGTGTATCACTTGAGTGTGACACATACATGCAGATACATTGTAGGGTGAGACGCCTAACCCTATTCGCATTTACGGTGCTGTGCAAAAGTCTTAAGCAGTGGCATAAATTTTTGCTCTGAAAAAAAAACAGAATTTAACATTAGAATATATGTGAATTAATGGTAACACGATATAAAATAACAAGAATTTCTTCTGTCCTTCAAAAATTTATTGACCTCATATTGCATAGCTGGTTCCCAAACCTCTCCTAGGACTACCGAGTCATTCCATGTATTCCTTACATTTCACCACCAGCTCAGTTAAATGATTTAATTAGTTAACTCAGTGGGATATAGTTTAGCCAAGCAAGGTGGGGTAGTGGTCAAGTCGAAAAAATATCTGGGTGTATTGGATGGTTGCTGCAAATACTGGGGTGATTTTAGCAGAGGTTTTGAAATGGCTACGCTGACACACTTTGACAACGTAAATCATGGAACATTAAACCTCATTTTCTTTGACTGCCTAAGACCTTTGCACTGTACTATATGTCTGACATCCCTCCCAGCTCCCAACACGCCCGTACCAGGTATTCAGTGTTCTTGATTGGCTGGGAGTTGGGAGGGACAATCTATGGACTGTCAGGGGGTGCAGCTTGGAGGGGATTTGAGGCTCAAGTGACCAGCTTTGCTGTCTCTCTTGGCCACAGGTCACAAGTCTGCAGGACTTCTTCAGCGATGACGACATTTTCATTGCCTGTGGTGCAGAGAAGTACCGCTACCAGGATGACCTGATGCTGGATGAAAGCGGTGAGGGACTCCTCTGTTAACTCCTCCGCCTCCCTACTACTCTCTCCCTGTTTTCTTCCTTCGCAGTCTGAATGAATGATTGCATTAATTCATTCTTTAAGGGGTATGAATGAATTCCCCTTTGTGCGGCTGCCAGGCTCAGGCTGTGCGTGGGCCGGCCTGTTCGTCGTTCTTCATTCCCCCTCACTTCCATCAGACGCGTGCAATCCACCTGTCCCGAGACCCGAGAGGCGCCGCCATGGCATTAATCAAGCCCCCGCGGCGTGCTGGGCCACGCCCAAACCCCTGCCAGGTCCAGCACGGAGGTGGTTGGCCCACGTGACACCTCTGATTGGTTCTGTTAAATGAGAAGCCATTAGATCAGCTTGGATCAAAGCGACACGATACAGTGATGTTGCTGATGTCTTGTCAGTGAGATGAAGTCACGTGTGGTGGTGTCTTCACGTATACATGTGACCGTAAATGTGAGGGGGGACTGAAGTTCACAGCAGCTCCATTAAAGAACCCTTTTATTTTATCAGCCACAGGATGGCCCATTCAAAGCCTTCACCTGCACCTAGGGGATAATTGAGGCAATATGTGCCTCAGTGGGTTAGTCCTCTGTGCTTGTGATTGGAAGGTCACCGGTTTAAGCCCCAGAGTCGTATCTCTGTTGGACCATTAACTCCCCCCCCCCCCAAGATAAATGACTGCAAGCTGCTCCCAAGCTTCACTCTCAGCTGTGTGAATGTGTGCGTATAGAGAACAATATGGAATATGCAAGAAGAAGCATTCCAATGCAGCTGAGCTGCTGCCAGTGGTAACTGAGACGCAATGGGAGCAGCAGCAGGCCTGCATGCCGCTCATGCCAGGCACACAAGACAGCATTAAGAAGCAAATCAAGGGCTGTTTCTGCTGCCGGTGCACTTTTCTTAATTTGCCTTGCTCAAGGATGCCGTGAATTGGCCGACATGCTCGAGGGTAGGTAGGAACCCGAGAAGCACAGCACCTTCCCCTGATTTGAGGCATAGTCCCCTTCCTGCCTTAAGGACTCCATTCCCCCACATCGTCTGCACTCCCCCGTAACTCATAGCAATCCCCCAATACCATCACCACCCTTTGCGAAGTTTTGCCCTCCGAATTTACGTCACTGAGAGCTCTTGTTAGCCGACGAGTTGGGGAGGCCGCTACCCACGGTCTCCGGCGAGCCCTGATGAGCTGCCCCAGTCTGTTTAATCTGTTCCGTACGTCAGGACTGGCTCGTCAACAGAGCTTTTGCTACCTGAGTTTCCGTTTCATTTTCATGGCTCCATTATTCGTTTTCCGGTCTACGTGCAGCTTGCGGGTTATTTAGCAGTTGTGCTGCACGCATCACAAGTGTTATTGAAGGGGCCGGACCAGCTGTGGGGTGTGCTGACCCAGTTATCACAGCTGGTGCTGATTGGTCACATTTGTGTTCATTTTCCCGCTGCCTTCTTATGGACATCTTCCGCCATAGCTGTCCATCAAAACAGAGTGACCCGCCCCTTCAGCCGTACCGGCCACGTAAGCCACTTCGGATGAGAGCTTCCGCCCGAAATGAATAAAAATGTGAAACACAAACACCATTGATTCTCAGTCAGGGCTTAGATGCCAGGTTGTCATGGTTACCCTGCATGCTCCTGGGATACTGTTGGGTTTGTCTCTCCCATTGAGAAATTAAGAAAAGAAGAAAAAACAGAACGATAGAAAGATCTGTGTGTAACTGAGGCAGAGTAGTGAGGTAGTGTATGGCTGTAGGGCACAAATACAGTACGGCTGTATGTTACAGAGATTGAGTATAGCTGTGTGTTAAAGGGAATGAGTAGTGTATGGCTGTGAGTTGTATTGCACAAATACAGTACGGCTGTATGTTACAGAGAGTGAGTATAGCTGTGTGTTAGAGGGAATGAGTAGTGTATGCCTTAGTTGTAGGACTCAAATATAGTATAGTTGTCTGTTAGAGGGAATGAGTAGTGTATGGCTGTGAGTTGTAGGGCACAAATACAGTACAGCTGTATGTTACAGAGATTGAGTATAGCTGTGTGTTCGAGGGAATGAGTAGTGTATGGCTGTGAGTTGTATGGCACAAATATAATATAGTTGTGTGTTAGAGGGAATGAGTACTATATGGCTGTGCACTATATGGAACAAATACAGTATGGCTGTATGTTACAGAGAGTGAGTACTATATAGCTGTGTGTTAGAGGGAATGAGTACTGTATGGCTGTGTGTTTCAGGAAATTAGTTGTGTTCGGCGATGTGTTAAAGGGAACAAATCCAGATAATTGTGTGTTAGAGAGAAGGAGTATAGTATGGCTATGTAGTAGGAATGAGTTGTGTATGGCCGGGTGTGTGTTATACATACAGTATAGCTATAGCTGTGTGTTACAGGGAACGAGTACTGTATGGCTGTGAGTTAGAGGAGTGAATACTGTATGGCTTTGTGTTATAGGAAACAAATATAGTATGGGTTTATGTTAGAAGGAATGTGTAGTGTATGGCTGCGAGTTATAGGGAGCAAATGTGATGGATTTATTAGCTCAACAAGTACTCTGCTGTGCTAATAGCACAGAGGTTGTGGGTTCAAATCCTAGGGAGCACACATTAACTGTAAAACTTCCATGTTGGCAAAAACTGTCTGGTAAATACAGTACAGCTGTGTGTAAGAGGGACACAGCTGGGTGTTTTTGAGTAAAGGGGTGTTTGGAACCTTTTCAGACTGCCTTTTGAACCTCTGTTGCCTCAAACATGGGTGTCATAAGCTGGAAAATGCACCCATAACCCTCTGGAGAGCAGCGTTTCCTGAGACCAGGTACAGAGTGCACGACATGAGGGGCCAAGCGGGCAGCGGGGGGAAAGGGTGTGAGACCAGAGCGGGTCATAAAGGCTTTGATTAGCCCACGATTGGGGTACATTGATCACATTTACCAGACAGTTTTATTGCCGGAATGCCAGGAGCGTGTGTGCAAGCTAAATGATCCTTCGTTCCCGCTTCTTCCCTTTCTGCTGGCAGGATGTTATGGCTACAGGCTGGAATGGAAAGATTGGGATGAAAACGACTCTCTGAAAGACTAAACCAGCTGACAATCATCGTTTCTCTCTGTTAGCCAGTTAAAGATGCTGCTTAATATCACTAAAAGTACTTAGTCTGCGGAGGAAAAAGTGATTCTTCTCTTAGTTGCCCATTGAAGAACCATGTACACATACGAAATATCCCCCCAATTAGCAATCAGCGATGCTGGCTTTTAATAAACAGTATGTAATTTGATTACTTGGTCATCTAAAGTGATGACAGTGTAAGAAAAGAAATTATCAGGTTCTGAAACTTTTTTGTAATGTTCTCTTCACCGGAGGCAAAAGCCCCCGCTAACATGAGTTTGCTCCATGGGAGAGGGGAATACAGTAATTAAGCACAATTAAGCATAATTAATCAGTGAACTTTAGTGGCTTCTTGAAGCGTTCAGGAGGGAGGTTCATTCCCTTCTGCCTGGGTAGTCCCAAGCGCCAAGAGACGATTGAAATTGCTTTTGGTGACGCTCGTGCAATGTTAGCACTGAAATTGCCTTGCTCATAAAAGAAAAAAATTCCATTAGAAGTCTCTCAACCTTAAATGTATTTATTTTTTTTTGCATCAGGGTTTTTCGCACAACGCAGCAGCTGTTTGATACCGATGTGATACATTTCACATTTCTGGAGTTCTTTCAAATCAATGTTACGGTATTTATTATTTTTTTTTTTTGCGGTACAGTGTGCTTGAGTAGCGAACGATAACATTCTCCTTGTGGCGATGCAGCCCCGAAGGAGGGACAAGGAGCTCATATTCTGAACACGGTGCAGTGTTGGGGGGCATAAAGCTGCTTCGATCCGAGCGCCATCATGAGAGCGGCGGCCAGCTGATGCGACATGCCGTTCCTATTAAATCTGAGGCGCAGGGCCTCTCGCAAGAAGCAGCATTGCTCCCGTGTTACATCATGTGCCGGGCCGTCGTGCAACAGCCTGGAACCCAAGCCCGCTCTGTGTAATCTGCCGTGCAAAGTTCCTCCACAACCCTGAGGTGACCCAACAGAAGCTGGGCCTGCTTCATCCACTCAACGCAGCGTGTAAAGTAACCACGCTTAGAGCGGTGCAATAACAGTGCGCACCAGCTGCATACATAGATCTGCTGCTTTTCTCACATCTTCCTCCTAGCATCCGTCGGTATAATTTAGCGCTGCCTGCACCATTTCTCTTGTGATAATGGACGAGGGTCTGGCCTGTCCGGCAGAATGTCCGCAGAGCTTTTCTCAGGAAAAAGATTGTGTCTCCAGTATGTACATTATCTGGATTGTTTGTGTAAGATAGAGGGCTGGTCTTGGTTAGGGGTTCCCAACCTTTTGCTGTCCTCAGATCAGTGAAACTTGAAGATGTGATCGGAATGCACGAACATAAGGGGTCATTAAAAAAGGTGTGGCTGGGAGAGACCCTCAGCAATCCATGGCCCAGTGGAATACTGGTTACAGACCAGTATAGATGAGCAGATCAGAGATTGGGAACTCTTTGCCTAAGTGACCTGGGATGGGGCCACACCCCTTCATTTCCATACAGCCAATCACCAGTGACTGATGATATCCTGCTTTAAATGGTGACAGCCCACATGCACACAGCAGGCATGACCCATTTATAGACTCGCCTCCCATTTTGGTCTTCCTACTGGTTTCTCTCATGTCAGAACAAATACCACTATATTATGTGTTCGTTTCCCAGTTTGCTCCCATTCCATCCCCAGGTCACGCGGATCACATTGGCATCCCACGCAAATCGTAAATCCTGCATGGCGTGTGGCCTTATCTGAGGCAACTCATGTCGGACCAATCATGTAACATTATGCCGTCTGCTTAAATGGCTTCATTAACACCCCAGGGACTCAAGGGAAAGATCCCTCTGGAATAATAAAGCTTTAAACAACCCAGAAGAAGAATCTTGATGTGTAACCAACAATGGGCGGTTTAATTCCCACCGTGGAGCTGCTGTGGAGGTATTTGGACTTGGATATGCCATGTTTTGGCCTGTTTGGGTACCATCCACCGGGAAATGCATAATGTAAGAGTCTCTGGCTAAGTGGACCAGTTCAGTGAGTGAAATATGAATGCAGAATATGGATGTGAATGAAAATGTGGGGCGTATTTCAACTCCTTAGGCTGCCTCGCCAGGGCGGCTCTCAGACTCCATGCCCGTCTCTTTCCGCAGAGTGCCGGATAGTGAAGTCCACTTCTTATGGCAAGATCTGTGCCACACGTGCCAAGAGCGGCCCCAGGGGCACCACCCATGCCAGAGGCAGCAAGTCAGCCACTTCCACTGGCTCAGGTAACAGCTGCTCCATAGTGCTTGTGTGAAGTTGAGGCTGCATATCTGTTGTTGCATTTCTGTATTGCAGGTGGTGGCCATTAGATTAGGTGCACCTGCTTCTTAACACAAACAGCCTGCTCCCCCAAGCAGTGAATCATGGCGCTGCAACCAGACACATACAGACAGGGTCAAGAGGTTCAGCCTCTGTTTGGCTCAGCGTTACAATGGCTGGGGTGCATCTTCCTGGAATTTTCAACTGCTGCAGTGTCTAGAGTTATGAAGAGTGGTGCAATAGACAAAAAACATCCAGTCAGTGGTAGTCCTGTGGGCGAAAACGACTGGTTAATGAGTGAGGTCAGGGGAGAGTGGCCTGCCTTGTTAGAGCTAATGGGAAGGATACAAGTACAAGAATAACAGCACGGTACAATAGTGATGTGTGGAGATAGTTCACTGGACATTTAGCTTGCAGTTTCTGGAGGTAGAAGTGGATCCTTTCTGGTACTAGCTGGATATGCCTAATATAGTGGCTGCTATTGTGACTGCAATAAACTGTATGTCTGAAAGTTTGCAATGTACAATTTTATTCATACAGACGCTCCTCTACTTACGAAACGAAATACGTTCCAAACGTAGTACGGGGTACGCACGATACGCTGCTGCGCGGCGGGAGTAGCGGCCAGAAGTCATACTAGGCGGAATTGGCACACAGAAAAAAAATTAGTAAGAAAATTGGAGCCCAACAAACACAATTTGGACTTACAGTCCCCTTCGTTCGTATGTCTGAGAGTTCGTAAGTAGAGGAGTGTCTGTATTTGGTTACATTGTAACAGTGGTTCCCAAAGTTGGGGTCACGAGACAATTTTCAGAATATGTCAATAAGATTTTAAAATGTTAAAAATTGTAGCAGGAAATAGCGTCCAATCCGATATTTAAGACATTTAATGCCAGTAGATGCACAGGACTGTGTTCCTAGGCCAGTCTTTGAATCACTAGTGTTTGCAAAACACATTAGAATTACCTTTAGCTTTAACAGTGACGTTCATTATGGGATAAGAGGTTTGGACTGGGTCATAAAGGCCCGGTTTTAATGCAAATAAGAAAGCTTTCCTTGTTTGCAGCTGTGCATCAGCTTTAAAAGTCAGTGTTGGTCATTATTTCTGGGTTTGGGGAGCGAGAGAAGACCACAGGAAGAGAAGGGGATGGAGGGTGTAGGTTGTTAAAGTCCAAGTGGGCCAGCTTACCCCCTCCTCCCGAAGCCACCGGGCTGACTGTGGGCGACACAAGCAGCCTGAGGATTTTGCGTCTGACGCAGACAGGCAGGGAACAGGATGTCTCCACTGCGTTCTGCTTACTTCAGCGAGGACTCAGCAGCACTTCCATTCCCTAACCCTCCTTATTTTATTTCATCTGACAGTGCTCTCTATATCCAGCCCGCTCCACAGCAACCTTCACAGTCACCTTGCTGGAGATGCCGCTGTTTCTGTGGGAAATGTGGATGTTTATTGTATACATCCTGCAAGGGGGGGGGGTCTGTCTGGCTTGTATGTGCCGCAGCAAGTTAAATTGCACAAGCTAGAATTGTTGTCGCAAGCAGCCTGGTCTTCAGAGAGACCCTGGAATTGATCAGCAGTGATCTGTTGGGTTTGGACTCGTCTGTGTGCCGGGGCCATATTTATAGGTATGAGTTTTAATTCTGTGAGGAATTACTGATGGCTACAAATACCTCAGGAGTCTGTCTGCTCGTCACTCTCATTTACCAGGCAGTCTAGTGTGGCTGCAGTGTTTTGCATTCTAAGTACGTTTTGTTTTCTGCACACGTGTTTGTCATCCGAGGCCAGACGAAGTGTTCAAAACTACGGCGGAAACTTACAGACGGAGATGTAAAGAGGAGGAGGGCTTGTGACGGAGTCATTGTCCCCGGCGACTCTGCGCGAAATTTAGATGAGATGACTGCTGCAAGAGGAGGAAAAAGTACCGTGTGGTTGCCAAGGAAACTGGAGCCAGGCAAGACAAGCGTTGATGCTGATGCCCATGTATGGCAGAGAATGCCCATGTATGGCACGGACTTCCTGCCTGCCGGAATGCGGATCATGACGGATCTCAGGGATGGGTGCCTTTTGGACCACATTGGTATTCGGATGCGCACAGAGCTCCGGATGCGTCTACGCTCAGTGTGTGAGGGGCGGGCGGCACACGAGGGGACACTCCATATCCACTGATGGTGTGCGGCTCACGTTCTGCTGTTGTGTGGTTTGACCTGGCTGATGGCCTCATGGTGGTCATGAGGAATACAAGATAGAGGCGGGCAGGAAGTAGATTAATAAGCAGCATTATAGACATTTTTAAGTCGGATGCGTTTGACTCAGAGTGTGATATGAATAAATAAGGTAAAATAAAAATAACAGAAAAGAAAAAAAAAAGATATATATATATATACACACACACACACACACCTTGACTTATGATATATGCAACTTCGAGTTGACGGTACGCATGGCCATCATTCCGTTAACCCTTATTGTAAAATAATAAAGGTTGATTGTACTTGTAACATCAGCCAGAAAAATGTGGCTGCTCGTGCTGTCAGCAGGCGACGCGGTGCCAGGCAGCCTCCTGTGTCGCTCCGTGTCTGGGTGTCGTGTTCGCATGCAAACAGACGTGTACATGTCGCCTATTTCTGTTTCGTTACGTTTCAAGTGAAACTATGCAGTTGCTTTAAGAAAATGCCGAGAAAAAGAGAGTTACAGCACTGTATAATGCTTCGCTTATGGATTATTTGCCAGAACATAAGCTCATTATAAGTCGTGGAGTTTATGTATGTATCTAGGCATATATAATATTATATATACAGGGCTTAAATTGCAGTTACAGCTACACAGAAGCTTAAGCCGTGGTTGTCTCTTTGTCCTTTTTATCCCCCCCACCATTCCCTGCACTGTTTGAAGAGCAAATTTTGCATGGAGTAAAAATACAGTGCGCCCCCCCTCACCCCCCCCCATACAGCTTTATGTAATGGCTGTCTGCCAGCAGGTTGCCGTCCTCTGCGTCTGGGAACATTATGCACATGGGGCATGGGGGGCATGGGGATCTCTGTGACGAAGGGTACCAGCACCCCCCCAGCTACCCCCAACCATGCGAGCTCCTGTCTGCGGGAAATGTTTTGGAACTGTGATGGCAGCCCTGAGGGGCGATCCGCTGCCAAAGAAACCACTGCTAGGGAGTCAGCGGAACACACAAAGCTTCCCTCCCCCTCAGGATGTCCTCCTAATGAGCTGGTCCAGGTTCCAGAGAGATCCAACAGATCAGAGCCACTGTTCACCATAGTTAAGCTGCTCGTTAAAGCTCTTCCAAAAGCGTGATCAAGAATGGAATGTCCTGTATCCTGCATCTGTCCCTGAGTGAGGCAGAACAATGTTCTGCCAGCAGTGGTTGGTCCAGGGTCGGCAGATGAGTAAGCTTCCGGCATCTTCTGAGCCCAATTCTTGGCTACACACAACCCTCCCCATCCCCTAGGTGGCTTAAAGGTCCATGCCCTTGTCCCCACACACCTCAACCTTACACGGTACGCAGAGTGCTTTTATGCAGCATGCTTTGCAGCACTGCAGAGATGTAGTCCAGCACTTCACTCAGTGTTGGGGTCATGAGGTTCGAGTCGCTCACATACTGATGCCACGCCTGACAGTAGAGCCACCTTGGCAGGCAGTGCATGTTCCAAGCCCTTGAAGCAGGTGAATGACGTGCTGTGGTCGAGGTGACTCTGGGCCGGTTTGGGTCACCTTGCCTCTCACGTAATTCAGACCAGCACTCTCAAGGGAAGAGCTGACTTTGGAGAGCTTATTAAACTAATCACAACGAAGACAGAACTCTGACGGGAGGCTAACATCAGGGTGCAGCCAGTAAGCCGTTAGTATGTGTGGATAAGCAGGCAGAGACTGTCCTGAGGTTACTGATTATGGGAATGCAATAACTTACAGTAAGGACTGAATATGGGCCTTTATGTCTGGTATTATTTCGGTCGTGGTGAAAGCAAAATTGCCAGCATTGATACACTATATGACAAATATATGCGGACAACCCTATTAATTTGAGGAATTGCCTAATTAAGCCACAAGCATTGTTGACAAAGGTGTATCATTAAGCACAAACACTGGCAGCAGAATGAGTAGTTGTACAGGAGAGTTTAGTGACTTTCCGTTTGGCACCATCAAGGGACGCGATCTTTCCAACCAGTCAGTTTGCCATATCTCTGCAGCGTTAGAACTTCCCTGGGGAAGTGAGGTGATTGTGAAGGTCAAAACATCTGGGGCCAGTTCAGTGCCGAAGTAGTCGGCCACACAAGCTCACAGAAAGGGACCTGTTCACCCAATATCAATAGCCATCGTGAGTGACAGCAAATCCCCCCCAGGAACGTTCCGACATGTAATGGAAAGAGTAGAGCCTACATAGTGATAATTATAGCAACAATGGGCCGACCAACTTCAGATTCATACCCTTGTTTTCAGAATGACATGGATTGGACAAGCTGCTGTCCACATACTTTTGGCCACATAGTGTGATAAGGTAACAGATGCAATGTTTTTTGATTGGTAATTAAAATACCATGTGATGTCACATGCCTGATGTCAATATATAAAATGTCTTCCTAAATTGACAGGGGAGTAACAATAACAATTTGTCTCACTTTCCCAGTCACTTTCATCTGATTGTGAGCACAGTTTTGCTCCTGCACCTTCAGGGTATCCTCTATACCCAGGGGTTATCCTCTATATACAAGGGGTATCCTCTATAAGAACATAAGAACTATACAAACGAGAGGAGGCCATTCGGCCCATCAAGCTCGCTTGGGAAGAACTTAATAACT
>JABFEB020000038.1:14772740-14800328 GCA_019775895.2 Stomatorhinus ivindoensis | reverse complement strand
GCTATTAAGTTCTCCCCAAACGAGCTTGATGGGCCGAATGGCCTCCTCTCGTTTGTAAATTTCTTATGTTCTTATATGGACCTCCTGTTTTATTTGTCTTTTGTGTTTTTATTTGTCAGTGCAGTAATGTTAGAGGGCACTGTGTAGTATAATCAGGATAGTGTGTAATCTGAGGGCAGTGTGTCGGCAGTGAGATGTAGGTTCAGTGTGTCGGCTTCGTGTAATCCAGGAAGTGGTGTCAGTGGGCAGCTGGTAGTGCGCAGTGAGTTTAGTGGACAGTGTGCAGTGTAACCAGGGCGGTGAAGCTGGTGGCACTGCTGCATGGTCAGCAGAGGTGAGTTATAAGCAGGCGGTGTATTCAGGGCAGTAGAAGGATTCTTAAATGCTCCCAGTCATATCTTAGTAGCGGCTGTCCTGGTTGGGGAATTGAATACTTTGATGAAACGCCATAAGTAGCACACTGCTGAATATGAGGAAGGGGGCGGGGGGAGAGCGAGGAAGGAGGCTGGTCCCATCTCCTGGGTTGACTTCCCTCTTTCTCTGCATGTGACGTAGCCTGTCTGTCCACCTCCACCTGGGAGGAGATGAATAAGTGATTACACTGAGTAGATATGTGAGTGCTTTGGGAGCTGCAGTTAACACCCCCCCCCCCCAAACCTGCCACTGTCCATCACATAGACTCACCTTTTACATAACCCCAATCCAGGAGGGTCGTTTTCATTATTATTGTTATTATTCTTAAGGCAGCTGCAGTTAGGGTTAGGGTTACATGGAGACGGTCACATGCCCCATGTGTGGAGTGCGGCTGCACCCTGCTAATCCGCATGTGTATTACGGAATCCGGTGGTGTTTATGCCGTCAGAAAGAGCCGGAAAAAGATTAATCCGCAGAGCAGCAGTAGCACATCGCTGCATGTAAAAATAATCCAATGATATTTGTTTCTTTGAAAGGGGAGTGAATTCTACAGGTTCCCTCTGTTTTGTTTAATATATAGCATGCTTTAGCAACAAAAGGCAGTGAGCATTGACTGGGAGAAGAGGGTCGATATTCTAGTAAAGGACTTAAATAGGCATTAGAATAGCTCTAAAGTCTAATCTACCCTGCCTTGAACCCCATTCTTCTTTACCTCCTGGTGTGTCTGTGCTCAGTATTTAAAACACTCACTGAGACCTATCATTGCCCATGCCGATTTTAGGCTTTGCTGTTAATGAAATCTCACATGATTGAGGGCATGAGGGGGTAAGCGACATAGAGTGAGTGTCCAGTGCACCGAGACCGAGTGGCCGCCTTCCGGGGGGGGGTCAGTGAGTAGACGGGTGAGGTGTGACTGTGCGGCCACTCCTGTCATACCCCAGTGGTGGGAGAAGGAACGGCAGGATGGAGCAGCTGGCAGAATCGCAGCGGGTGGGGGCAGGTTTGGAGGAGGTCCAGAGTAAAGTGCACTGTGTGAGTCATCATTCATCTGAGGGATGCACATGTGGACTCTGTTCAGCCCTAAACAGAGCTGGGAGGGGCACGGAGCAGCTAACTGGACAGGAAGATCCCAATCTCCCAGTCTGTTTGTAGAGAGTTATGCTGGTAATGTATTATCAGCCTCGCTTGGTCCTCCGTTGGACGAAAGCGCTTGCTCGAGTAATAAATGTAAATGTGCCAGGGTACACTCCAGCCCTTTGAATTTTATGTAGTGGAACCAGATGGAAAAGCACAAAAGTCCTGAAAGTGAACAAGCCAGACTGATATAAAGGTAGAAAGGCATTGTTCTGTCTTCCCTTCAGTACAGAGTGCCAGCACTGCTGAAGGGCCGCGCACCGGCAGACCATGGGCTGAGAGTAAGTGCACTGCTGAAGGGCCCGCGCACTGGCAGAGCATGGGGTGAGAGTAAGTGCACTGCTGAAGGGCCGCGCACTGGCAGAGCATGGGCTGAGAGTAAGTACACTGCTGAAGGGCCGCGCACTGGCAGACCATGGGGTGAGAGTAAGTGCACTGCTGAAGGGCCGCGCACCGGCAGACCATGGGGTGAGAGTAAGTGCACTGCTGAAGGGCCGCGTACCGGCAGACCATGGGGTGAGAGTAAGTGCACTGCAGAAGGGCCGCGCACTGGCAGACCATGGGGTGAGAGTAAGTGCACTGCAGAAGGGCCGCGCACTGGCAGACCATGGGGTGAGAGTAAGTGCACTGCAGAAGGGCTGCGCACTGGCAGAGCATGGGCTGAGAGTAAGTGCACTGCTGAAGGGCCGTGCACTGGCAGACCATGGGGTGAGAGTAAGTGCACTGCAGAAGGGCCGCGCACTGGCAGACCATGGGGTGAGAGACTTATAGAATAAGTGCACTGATGATCAGCATGTCTACTGAAGGATCAGTTACTAATATTTTAACACTGAAGCCTGCCCAGGTTTGCCTGTTGTTGTAATGTAGTCAGTGCTGTCAAAGGGACAGCAAAGGCAGGTTTTTTTCTAGGTTTTTTTGTTCTTGACTGATTGAGCACGTTGAAGTTAAAGACATTACTATGTACATTAAAGTCTTTGGCAGTCAAAGAAAATGATGTTTAATTTATCTTCGTGTTGGTGTAAAACTATGATATTATGCCTGCCAGTGTGATACGTAGCTTAACCTTGATCACCAGCACACTTTGTTTGGTTAATCAGTGCCTCATTGAATTATTTGACTAATTTAATGAATTAATAGAAATTTAATACATACATGGAATGGCTGCGGTGCCCCTGAAGAGAGGTTTGGGAACTGGAGCTGTACAGGTTCATCTAGTCGTCCAACCAGATATTGGTGACTTCTTGAAGAACAGAAGAAATCCTTCTTAGTTTTTATTGTATTACTGTTCATTTGCATATATTCTAATGTGAGATTGTATTTTGTTCTGAGCATCTATACACTTAGAGAGAGGTAGGGAGCACCTTCCAGGTGTCCATATACACTTAGAGAGAGGTAGGGAGCATGCACTGACTACAGTGTGTTGCTGCACCCACCACACCTTCCAGGTGTCCATATACACTTACTACCAAGATGAATAGCTTTCAGTGTTTCTTTTGATTGCGTCAGACCTTTGCACTGTACTGTAGATTAATGAGGATGTTTGTCACATGAATCCAGAAGCACCTGGCTTTGGCCAGTAGATAATATGCTGGGTTAGGACCTGTCTTCTGGTACTGATGAAATAGGAAGTGTGACTAGTTCCTCCATAAATCTCTGATGGTCTGGCCCTGTTCCTGTTAATGCCCACTACCCAGGGCTAAGCCAGACTGATGGTTACTCAGCCCATCCGGTTCCACCTGGTGATGGTTTCCGTTCAGCGTGCCCCCGTGACTCTAACCTGTCTTCTGGAAAAATAGCTTGTAGCATGGTTGGCAGCACCACCTCCCCCCGGACACCATGTCACACAGCTGGCTGAGTCACGTGGTGCTTGGGGTGTGTGGTGCTTCTCGCACAACAGCTGAGCTCTGAACCTCTGTGCTCAGAAGGCTTCCATAGCATATGGTGTAGGGGAGAGCGATCTTCCCAGAAAAATCACAATCGATCAATTTTAACACACAGCCACAATCCATGTTCTGAATTACAATCTTCTCAGTTTTGAAATGTACTGTCAAGAATATCCGTGTTGCTACCTGTGCGCTGGCACAGAGCGGGGAAGCAGGCACAGGAATCGAGGAGTCGGGTGAACATGGGGTTTATTACGGGTAAATCACAATCAGGAACATAGAGCGGCACGTAGGACGGTAAGACGCTAATGACCGAACTGGGGAAAGACACAGAAATTCACTTATATACATAACAATGATTAACACAGTTAGAAAGAGCTGGTAACACAGGGATTCCATGCAGGGTAGATGAGGGGCATGGCACACAAGAGGGTCGGCGCAATCAAGACATGACAGTGTGGACTAGAACAAGCAAAAGGACTTATCTGTTTCACTATTTAAAACAATGCTGAAACAATATTGCAGTAAAGACACTTTTCAAATTGGTCAAACTTTATTGTAGATATTAAAGTTGTGTTGGGTGCGTCGTTTTGTAGTCGTTGAACATATTTGTTGTATTGCCGACGGTAGCCCGACGAAAGCTTCTCACACGGCATGCTGTTAGCTCGCATTGAATTGCTTTTCATATTTGTCATGCATGAAGGAGGCCCTGTGATAGAGACACGTGATATAATTTGGCCAATCAGCGCAGCCATCTAGTAGGAGGTCAGTGTGTTGGTTTGCGAACGTGGCACAGATCCATGTCATTACTGGCCGTCAAGGTTTTTTGTGAAGCACTCTAAGATTCACCTGAGAAGTAGATTGTGAACATCTCCAAGATGTGTAACGATATTATATCAATCAGATCGCCCACCCCTAGTATGGTACCTGTATCACAATCATCAGTAAGGCTTCACACCAAGCTTCTACCAGTCTCTTAGTTATTTGCCACGAGTTTTATACTGAGGTTTATTTATAAGTATTCAAAGTGTTCAGAAAGTCCATGGTGGGTGTAGGACCCCCCCCCCCCCCACGGAAAACAGAGAGCTTTGTCTGTCAGACGGTAGGGAACACACTCTGTACGACCTAATCAGCCAAGACAGATGGCGGCCCCTCTACCTTCTCCACAAGACACTTAAACTCCAGTGCTAATCACCGAACTCTCATCACCGAACAGAGACTTGCATACCTCAACTGTGGTCAGTAGGAAACAGAAGATGAAGAATCCTATATCAGCACAGTCTGTGCAGGCTTCCCCTTTGGCACAACAAATTGCAATGTAAATCGTGAAAGTACATTTTTTGCCCACACCTAACCACCTCTGGCTTAGAAGCATTAAAACCCCATTAAAGGAAACGTTTGAAGTGCAAAACACTTCAGAAGTGTAGGGTTGCTGTTTCTCCTCACTCTGATGTGACAGAGGCCTGGCATTTTATTTTGCTGCAGTTCAGTACCTTCAGAACACCCCTCCCCGCAGTGTTTCAGACTGGGAGGGGAAGCGTGTTTATTACTGTCTAGTGAATACATTTTAACCATGTGAAGATGTGAGTTCTGGAAGCGGCTTGATGCCAAAGCTCTTGGGTGCTGTTTGCCTCCATTCAGGTTCCCATCAAACGTGTCTGACAGTCAGACAGATTCCAAGGTGAGGACATGCAGTCAGACATTTGCCCCGAACCCATTCCCTCTATCCCGCTTACCAATGCGTATTAAGAGGCTTATCCGCATTGCTGTGTCCAGTGCCCAGTTTCCAGCAGCTTCACCTCCAACTAAACAGTGGAGGTCAGTCCTCCACCTTGGTATTTCTCCCAAAAGACTGGAGAATGTTCCCTTACCCCAACTGAACTGTACTGACAGTGGGGAACAGAACCTGTTTCTCTACCACTCTGACCCTGTTACATTAAACAGCGTTCCACTAAATTAAACAACTATACGCTCTAAAAAGTACGGTTTGATAAATAAACAGGACTCCTCTCCTGTCCTGATTCACCTGCTTAACGACAGTGATTTCCTTTTAACCCGGTTGGATTTAGTATTAGTACTATACAGTACAGGTTGGATATAGTACCAGTACTATACAGGGTCACGGTGATGTCACAGAGCGTGAAGTGCCTGGGTGGCATGGCCGCTATCGTTATGATTCTTCCGATTGTTTTTTAGTTAGCTGACGCTTTTTTTCGAAGAAAGATACACTGTCACCCCTTTATCCAGATGTATATTAGTTCAGGTTAAAAATTTAGGGTATAGCAGCTGAGCCTCTTCTGGGACTCGGATCAGAAACTGGTGATTTGTCTGTGTCATGCATGCTACCTGGTGCCAACAGTGTGTAGCCGCCTCCAACTCAAGGCGATCCATTCTCCATCAAACGTCGCCTTCTCCGCACACGACGGGACCAGCTCATCCCCTCGGATACTCCTGCCGGGAGTTCACAGAGGCCACACTGCTTGTCAATACTATTTAATTAAATACCACCAAGCCAGAGAGTTTCGGGCTGATCGATGGGGAACTTCAGAACCCTCTCCCGAGGTTCCCAGCTGATCAGGCCAGATCTGAAACTGGGCAGTCTGGGTAGCTGTCCCAAGCGGGCAGTCTGCCCCTCTATCAAAGTCTAGTTAGATGGCATGGGTGGAAGAATGCCAGCTATGCCGCTTCTTTTTATCTCTGTCCTCCCTCCTGTTTGGAGTCCAGAACCCCTGTTTTTTAACCCATCTCATGGTGGGGGGGCAGCCCCGAATTTGAAGGGATGTTGCTTAGATTAACATCTAAAAACTTCATCTACATGTGAAAGCAGCTGCTTATGTAGATTATTTGTATTGTACGCTAATAATACGTGCCATACGTGACAGACATTATTAAAAGCTGGATGGTTAGAGTTATCGCTAAGCAGTACCCCACTTAACCTTGCACAAATAATTTATTTGAAATTATATAGAATGGGATTTCTTAAATCCTCCTTATTTTGAAATGTGTAAATCACTTCAGCTTTTTTTTTTGTTTGTTTTTTGCAAATCCTAAAGTGCAGCCATGTGTGACACAAGATGTTTAGGGCATTTTAAGTACTGAGTACTTCATAATTAAAATAACAGATGCCAGATGTTTCTTCATTATATTATACAAAGTCCCTCTGGTATTAATGCTCTTTAATACCTGGGAAATTTAATGGTGCAAAGCTGACGGATTAATTTAATGCCTTATATAGACATACACCTTCTAAGTAAATTTCCAGGGCAGAAATGTAACAGGTATAGGAAAGTGTGCTTTCTCTGCAGTATATGACAGGCTAAATTTAAAAGGCTGGCAGATGGCAACAATGTAACTTGTTTATACAAACGCATAGACATGTATTCATGCACAATAATATACTACAGCTACACATGTATTCCCTCACTTAAACACAGAGAACTAGACATTGTGCAAAAACCAGTCGGCCATGACATTAATTCCACTGACAGGTGAAGTTAATAACATTGATTATTGCGTTCCAGTGGCACCTGTCAAGGACGCCTTTATATTTTAGGCAAGTTCTTGAAGTTGGAAGCAGGAAAAATGGGAAAGGGTGTGGATTTGAGGGACTTCGACAAGGGCCATAGTGTGACGGGCAGATGACTTGCACAGAGCATCTCCAACACAGCAGGTCATGTGGCATGTTCCCGGTATGCAGTGGTCAGTACTTACCAAGAGTGGTCCATGATGGGCCAACAGGTGAACTGGCACCCAAGGCTGATTGAGCGAAGGCTAGTCCGTCTGATCCGATTTCACAGGAGAGCTACTGTAACACAAATTGCTGTTAATATGGGTATGATGGCCGTCAGAACACAGTGCACCACAGCTTGCTTAGCGTGGGACTATGTAGCTACTGGTCGTCAGAGTACCCATACCTACCCCTGTTTACCACCAAAAGTGCCTACAATGGGCACGTGAGCATCGAAGCTGGTCCATGGAGCAATGGAAGAAGGTGGCCTGGTTTGACGAGTCGCATTATGTGTTACATCATGTGGACGGGCAGGTGCGTGTGAGTCATTTACCTGGGAAAGAGATGGCACCAGGGTGCACTATGGGAAGAAGGCAAGTTGGAAGAGACATATTAGCCAGTGTTCTGCTGGGAAACCTTGGGTCCTGGCATTCATGTGGATGTTAGTTTGACACGTAGCACCTAGCACCTCCTCATGGCATTGGTACTCCTCAAAGGTAGTGGCCTCCTACAGCTGGACAGTGCGCTCTGCCACAATGCAAACATTCAGGGATGGTTTGAGGACACGAAAAAGTGTTCATGGTATTGACTTTGCTTCCAAATTCCCCAGATCTTAATCTGATTGAGCATCTGTGAGATGTGCTGGACAAACGAGTCCGATCCATAGAGGCCCCACCTTGCAAATTTCAGGACTTAAAGGATCTGCTGATAACGTCTTGGTGCCAGATAGCACAGGATACCTTCAGAGGTCTTGTGCAGTTCTTGGCTCGATGGGTCAGAGCTGTTTCAGTGGCATGAGGAGAACCTACACAATATTAGGCAGGTGGTTTTAATGGCTGATCAGTGTATACCAACATAGGGAATATAGTTCAGAGTGTACATACTGTTAAACATGCAGGAACATGAACAATGAACACAGAAACAGGCATGCAAATGCACACTGACATATACAAGCACTTGGAAATGTAGAAAGAGATGCAGATCCACACAAACTCACAAGCACAGTGACTTCCTTCATACTGCCAGATGTGGACACACTGTACGAAATATATATATACAGACAGTCCCAAGACTTGCAAGTTCAGAATTCACACTCAGATATCAGAAGTTATAGAAGCACGCTGACTCTGGTGGTGCTCTGGTGCATCTCTGAACCTCTCTACAAATGGACACAAGCACAAAATTCTACTCTAGCTGAGGCGACCCGTGTGGCATGAAGCGTGAGAGGCCGCGTTCACACCCCCACCTCGCCTCCGTCACGCCTTCATGGAGCACGCTTGGCACGGGGGCCCAGTCTCTGAGCGCGTGTGTAACTTTGTGTGTGGTGAGGACTAGCCCAGTGACAAAGCAGGGGGCTGGTTGTGTGTTTTGGTGGTAGGCAGTGTGTGTGTGTGTGTGTGTGTGCGTGCGTGCATAGGGGTTAAGGTTGTCATAGTGGGGACTAAGGTTATACCCAGAGAAATGAATGTTCCCACAAAGATATAGATCCCTAATCTATGTGTGAATGTGTTTCTCAGTCTCGCCTCTGATGCTGACGGAATCTGAGTGCAGTATTGTCTAGCTTTGTCTGTCAAACTCTCTCCAAAGCCTCGTATCTGTTATCTAAAGCCTTGTCCAAAAATGAGACTTTTTGGCTCTTACACACAGCACACAGCGTCTGTCACATGCCATACTGTCCCCTTTCTGGCCAGGGTGTCAGTGGAGGTTTATGAAGAGGGAGGCTAAGCGGGGTCTAATTTTAATGACCATGAATGACAACACACTATTTACATTAATCAGTGTTTATTTATTTATGGGGGGGTGAAGAACATTTTAGGAGGGTGTAGGTGTGTGTGTGTGTGTGCTTCGGGGAGGATCTACAAAGGGTGCTGGGATGTACAGGGCGTGAGAAGAGAGCACATTTAGGAGTGAGAGGCAGGTCTCACCCCTTTGTCATTCTGCTCTTCTTAATCTTCTCTTTCTCTACATTTCTGGCAAAGAAATAGACTGTAAGTACAGCGTGTGCGACACGATACAGCCTGTAGTGCACGAGTGCAGGCTGGGGACTGGACAGAGGGAGGCAGGGTAGGCTGCACAGTGCCGGGGAAATACAGAGGTTATGCAGTATCACTCAGCGACACCCCCTGAGGACACGTTGACATGGTGCCTGTTCTGTTTACCTTCCTCTTTCAGCGTCAGGCAGTTCTTCTCTGGCACAGCTATGTGATTTTGATGAAGATGCAACTCCGTGCCGTGTCTGCCCTTTAATTAAGGTGGGGGGGGGCAGTTCTGGCAATGTGCCTAATACCCGCCTCTCGTTCACACTTGTACCTCTTCTCACAGCTCCCAGCAGGCTGATCTTTCTCCCCTCCCATCCACTGGAGTATCTTTCACTCCCCCATCCTTTCGGGGGCCCCCCTCCCCCCACGCGTCAGGCTGACGCAGGCCCGCGGGTGGCCAATGGCGTGCCGTCGCCGGGTACATCTGGGCCGCTCCCCCCTCCCCTCGTGCTCATTCACTGCATGCGCAGCGGAACGGCGGCAGACTTCCCGCTCTCAGGACTAACACTGTGCCGGCAGCATGCTGCAGTACGCTGAAGGTAGGGCCGGGTGGGGGTGGGGGGGGGCTCCCTGATAGCCTGATAGGGGTTTGAGGGATCAATGGCTAAATACTGGCGGGTTAGCCACCCCGCTAGTTTGTCAGTGAGCTGCCAGGCGTTCGCTCTGTGCCGTTCCGTGTTTCATTCTATATGCCGCGGTTTGTTACCATGACCAACAAGGGTGCTGAGAGCTGCTCGCTGCTTTTCTGAAAAGCTTGTTGTTATGTTAGTTTCACGGTTTATCCATCACTAATGGTGCCGGTCTTGTGGCAGGGCTGTGTGGACAGGGTGGGATTTTAGTGACGGCTGTGGAGATTCGATGTTCCTGTAGGTTCGGTCTGTCTGATGTTCAGATGCTGACCGTGAGTCATGAGGCCGTAGATAAGCGTCGGATTTGGACTTGGCACCAGGGCTGTCGGAGGGTTTGTTCATTGAAGAAATGACATTTATTTCCCTATAGAATCACTTGCCCATTTGTTCCTTATGATTATTTTTATTATTGGCTTTTTTATTATTTATTATGAGCTGTTAAATTCACTGTCTGAGGCAGATGTGCTGTACCGTCGGCTGTGTGTGTGTTTGGCATTTCCAAAGCTGGGGGGCTGTATTCTATTCCCATTCAAGTTCTCATGTACGTTTCTGTTCCTCTCTGTCTTCCTCTCTCTCCCTCGGTCTGGCGGCCGCAGTTAACGGGACCCCCGGCAGCCAGCTGTCCACCCCCCCGTCCGCCAAATCCCCCAGCCCCTCCCCGGCCAGTCCAGGAAGCCTCCGGAAACGCAGAGTAAGAGAACCGGCAGCTGCCACTCAAACAATCCCCCCCCCGCCGCCGTTGCTCTACTACAAACACAAAGAAGGACATCCTTGCAATTCATATATTAAAACACATGCAGATGCACATGCTATCACATATTCACCTGCTCACACACACGCATCATTGGACCGGCCCGGTTTCTTGTATTTGCCACTGCAGTCGCCCACGTTGTCGGCTGTGGATTCGACAGAGACACCATCACCATTACTTTCAGTGCCATCTGCATCGGTGCGTAACTTTCATCTCATTCTCACGTTGGCATCCCGCAAATCCGGCCCGCCATACCCGCCCTGCGAGAGACTGCCGGGTCCCAATCACGGCGAGATGGGCCAGGCAGGGCCAGTCAGGTGGCAGGCAGCACCAGGCAGGTGGCAGGCAGCACCAGGCACACTTAGAAGTCAGAGTATGGCTGCAGCAGTGTGTATAGTGCATGGATCCTTATAGATACAGGGCGCAGTGGATTCAGTGCAGTTTCACATGCGAGACCATGTTCTGGAGAACATTTAAGTATATTCAATTGTCATGCATTTGGACAGTAGGTACCAACGTGTTATAAAAATCTGTCAGTATTATTAGCTGATAGTCCTGTGCGGGTAAATGCACAGTGCTTGTATACCTGACTCTCTGTGCTCGAGGATGATTAATGAAATTTTCAGCGAAAATCATTATCTGATCGCTGCCTTAGGTTTCAAAACAAGGAACTCCAAATCCCTTGTCCAGCTCATTCGCCGCCCATCTTAGATTTGGATTGGCATTTATGCACCTTGGCAAAGACATCTATGCACCTTCTTAACAAGATATAGACGGTTATGTAGTCACAGGATCAGCCGTGCACACTCGCGCATATGCGCATGCATTAATGCACTTCCTTCTGTGTTCTCAGGACATGGACAGCCCAGCATAGAGCTCGCATTACAGGAGCCAGAGAGAGTCGCCAGAATGCTTATTGGGCTCCAGAAAGGAGACACATCCTTGTTCGAAATGGATCTGAGTTCACAGCTGATATTTTTTTGAAAGATCTGAAATGAAAAGCAATAAGTTTGTACAGAGTATGTATTTAAAAACGCAGTGGGATATACAGACTGATACTGGAGGATTGGGTTTGTAAAAGCTTGGCTGTTACCTTGATGAGCATGCAACTAAACAGGAAGAGTTTCTGTTATGTTCAAGTGGTTCAGCAAGGATAGCTGATCTAAAGGGTAGCTGATCGAAATGGTAGCTGATCCAAAGGGTAGCTGATCCAAATGGTAGCTGATCCAAAGGGTAGCTAATTGATGGCAGAGAATTGTAGAGCAGATCCTGATCGATCACATTCACAGCCCTTCATGAGCCGATGCTTTACTCTACACAAGCCGTAAATTGCTCCATAAACCGTTTAAGAGTCTCAAATGTGTTCGCTTGAGTTGGCTTTGCCCAGAAATCTAGCCCAGCACCACTGTGGCAGGTGAAAATGGTGCCGTATACATTGGATTCATGGGAGAAAGTGGACCCTCACCCAGATGTATAAGACCTGGCTGAAGATGGCCACAATCTCTGCATGTGAGCCACCCCAAGAACGTCTATCGACTGCTGAGTTTCCATCCTAATTTCCCGTTCATGCAAATTTCCTTTGATGTCTCAGGATGCCGGAAGGGAAGGGGGGGGGGGAATGGGAGCTTCCAGAATAGTACCATCTGAGTGGTCATTTTTCTGGTGTCATGCCATGAATCTGCTGCTCTGAGTCCTGAAAATGTTCTTGGTAGCTAGAATCCCTGCTTTAGACATTCATCGGAGAACCGGTTTGTCCCACTTCTGTGATGGGATCGCTCCTGGCTGCAGAGAATGAATGAGAATGTGGGACACCCAAGGCTTCCCAGCATGCACTACCAGCTCTCCAGCTGAGGAAGTAACAACCACGGTAATAGTTTGGAGTCCCCAGTAGTTTAGCAGTCACACTCCGCTTCCTCCATGGAGCAAGGAGGACACAAAGAATGCTGAGCCAGGAGAAACCTCTGCAGAGGAGGTGGGAGATAGCTCGCAGTCAGGCCGTGTCCCATCTGCCGCCCAGCACTCATCCTCTCCTTTGACCTTCCTACTGGCCCCCGCTGAACCCAGTGCTGCCAACCTTGTGGGAACTTCTGCGGCTCTGCTTCATTCTGTCTTTGGTTCCGCTGCTCGTGTTGCTGAAGGTTCCACCCCAGAGGAAGGGCGATGGTTGGCTGAATTCATTTGCCCTATTGGGTGTCCTGCTTGTCGCTATCTAATGAAGTCTAACAACCTTCTGCTTCTTTAGAGGCAGTTGAAATGGGCTTCATCACTCTTATTAATCAGTATTAATGGTCTTTTATATGTAGGTATTCTGGATGTTTCTCTGTCCTCAGAGAGCCAGCAGTAGTATCTACTATCAAAGGTTAATTTGTCCTTTTTTTGTGGTGTGTTTTCTTTTCTCATGGAAATTCATTTAGGTCTGGTAGCTACTGGTGTGTTTTTTTATTCAGGAGGTCGTAAACATAGACCTGCCTACTTTCACTCAGCAGGGTATGCAGAGCGCCTGGGTGCGGAGAGAAGGTGTGAGACGTGAGGTGTGCGGCAAGGCACGCGCTACCTCGGTGTGGCATCCTGCCAGTTCCTGTCATTGGCTCGCAGGTAGCTGGGTTAACTATGGTTGTGCCTGTGTGCACTGCCCGCTAACCTCCTGTCGTGAAGCATCCACAGCGGATGGGCATAGGGTGACGTGAGGTGGTGTGGGTATGGATTGGGGCTTGACGGTGCCTCATGAGCTCATTTGTAAAACATATAGCTCCCAGCTGGAATGTCTCCAGAATATTGCAGTAGCGAATGGCCACATTGTCACTGAGTTACAAATTAGACTGAAGCTTTTGGCCTTCGTTGAGCATTACGGGCTGTGCCTGCTTAGGAACTTAACTTTTGAAGCTGAAATGTTTTTGAAGCTGAATTCACAATGATTGCTTTTGAGGTTGGGGAAATCAGCCCGTCCTCCCATTACTGTCCCCACTCAGTCTGCGAAGACACAACCTCTCCAACAATGCATTTTTTTGCTAAGAAATGAGTGACAGAGACCAGTAATTGTCCACTGTAAGCTCAATAAAGTAAAAGAAAATAATAGAGGAATGTAAAATGAATTCACCTATCCTGTATGCTTCTTTCACCATGAGAGGGTTGCTGATTTCAAAGTATTTTGCTGCCTTAGTTTCTTCTCGTAATGGAGGCTTAGAAATATCACGGTATTTCAGTGCAGGACTCAGGAAACACACACCTCCCACAATGATTCTCCAAGACCTCCATCATCACCTACAATTTCAGCACCATGGCTCTTATATTTTCAGAGCACATGCTTTCATCTTCATTATTCTCCCTGTTTAGTTGCATGCTCTTGGAGGTTCTGTGTAATATCCGCGAGACCTTTGATATGCACAGAAACAGCAGGAAAGACAACAGAGCCTGCCCCCCAGTGCAATGTTCTACAGACTCTTTTGTTTCTCACAAGAACATGCTGTCGGACCAGCTTGGTTATCTCTGCTCCCATACCCAGCTTGTATGTAGCACTGATCATCTGAGGACTCTCCTGCTGTTTCTCACACTGGCTTTTTAATTCTTATCCTGAGTTCTGATTTCATTCGTCCTGCCATAATGTCATGTAACATCTGTGTGTTTTGTTGTAACTTGTACATTTTTTTTGTTTTTCAGTGCTGTGTGTATCCTTAATTTAATGCAGATAAGGAAATGCTCCTTTTCAGGATGCACTCTTATTTAGCTCAGTGAAAAACAGGGCAGGGTTTTTTGGTGTTTGTAGTTTTACAGGATACAGATTAATTTGTTAGTGGTTAATTGTCATTGTTGACACACCACAACACAACATGTTCTCCGCATTTAACCCATATATGACAATGTGACATAGCAGGGGGCAGCTAAGTCAGCACCCAGGGAACAGTGCTTGGGGGCAGTACCTTGCATGTCAGGGATTCAAACCTGCAATCTTTCAATTACGAGCGCGCTTCCCTAACCATTAAGCCATCACTACCCAGATTATGGCGGTGGGAGTTTTGCTTACACAAAAATGTTCTGAAGGCCGAACAAATGATTGGTTTAGAGAGATAACCAATCAGATTGTAGAGGAGGTGGATCCAAACAACTAGAGGACCTTGGACCAACCAATCAAATATCTTAGTCCAACCTCCTCTACTTGCTTAGATATACCTCCTCTACAATCTGATTGGTTATCTCTCTGAACCAATGATTTTTCATTCTGCCCTCAGAATTTTTTTATTTTAGTAAAACTTCCATGATCACTGATGGCCATCTTACCTACTTCCTTGTTGCCTGAGATGGGCACCGTTTGAGGAGGGAAGTGACCATTTAGAGATTTTATCGGCATGGACTAGTCAGAGCTGTATTGGAGAGCAGCTCCTTCAGAGCCTGGTGCAGTCAGATTCCGTCAGGGCAGTGCAGTAATTCGAGGCACCAAGGAGGGAGCATCGCTCTGTGTAAAACAAGGTGACACACACTCTAGTACTTTACAAATACTGGTGAGTCGATTCAATTTTCATACGAAGCATTGAAAAAGCATTACATGTGGATGTTTTTTTTTTTTGCGGTTTCTTTGCGTTTCCATATTGTCCTTTTTATTTTATTGTATTGTTCAGTTAATGTTTATGTTGTAAACGTATGTGCAGTATAATAAAGTAAAATTGTAAAATTTGGCCGGTGTTCTAACAGAGAATTTGCTAAGCTAACTTAGAATTGAATTAGCTGATATACCTTTGTGCATGTCAGAAATGGAACCTGGAAATAGGAAGTGCCCTTATTTGGTCAAAGGAAGGCTCTTAGCCCTGACCCAGCCAGCTGACTCAGTATTGTGAGCATATTATTAGCAACACTTGCCTAAACCATTCCCATGGAAACCGGAATTCTGTGTTCGCGGCTGACATCTATATAAGCCGTGAATGAGATTTAGAACAGGGGAAAAAAAATATGCTAGTCCGAAAGCAAAAATTACACTGTGGAGGAATGTGCAGTTCTATATACTAGTATAAAGTTAGTTACCTTAGCTACCTGGATAGAAGTAATTAGTAGTGGATTAGGGTGTTTGTTCATCGTGTTGACATTTGGAGTGGTTTTAACTCCAGGATTATACTAACTGTCTTTCCCCTCGTCCTCTAGGGATCCCAGCACAGCAACTCATCCCTGTCTCTTACCTCAACCAAGGTGTCCAACTCCATAGAAGAAAGTGATGGTGCAGGGAGTGAAGGTGAGAGGTGGGGAGGGAATATACTGTGGTAGTATGTGGAGGAGAGGGGGACAGTCCTCTATTAACAGTGAGATACCCAGATCTCTTAGGAGAAGGCGAGGAAGGATAGTCGTTGATTTATAAGAACTTTGTATTGAGTGTAGTGGGTGGGAAGGAGGGAAGCATTGCGGCGTAGAAAGGCGCCACTAGAGGCTGACCTCTAACACCCTCGCTCGTGTCGTCATTTCAGCCGAGGCAATGAATGACTGCCCCCCAATGCCCACCTCCATATCCGAGAGATACAAGGTGGGCAGGACCATCGGAGATGGCAACTTCGCCGTGGTGCGGGAGTGCGTGGAGCACTCGACGGGCCGGGAGTACGCTCTCAAGATCATCAACAAGGGCAAGTGCAGAGGAAAGGTACGCGGGGCAGGGAAGGTGACGAGTGTGTGTGGAGGGGGCCGTCTGAGCATGTCCCCCCCAAGAGGCGGAGGTCGGTTTGCGGTCTGAGTATCGGATTTGTCCGGCTGATGCCCGTGACCAATCTGTCCGTTCCCAGGAGCACATGATACAGAACGAGGTGTCGATCCTCCGACAAGTCAAACACCCCAACGTCGTCCTGCTGATTGAGGAGATGGACACTTACAGTGAGCTCTATCTGGTGATGGAGCTGGTCAAGGTATGGTTATCCTTACCCAACACAGCTTTCTTGACATCAGAGGCCTATGTCCATGTCCATGTCTGAAGAACGCTGATGAATATGTGCGTCACTCCTGAGGAAAACCACTTGATTTTCGTACTCCTGGTCCTTCTTCAGTCTTTGAATTTTAGCCGTGTCCTACCTTCCATGCCGCTTTACAGCCTTTCGAGCTGTAGTCCTGTTTTTACGCCACTAAGCACGACGCTCGGCCCAAAGCATCTCTGCATGTGTGCGTCGGTAGCGACGAGCAAGGAGTCAAAGCTTTTAGTGGCTGGTTTGGTTACCAAGGCCGCTCCAAACCAAACGACGGAACGTAATCACTGTCGAAGATGGTGCGTCTGTATCTTACTTCATCCCAAACCGAGATGAACATTCGGGTCGAAGAGGCAGAGATGTGTCAGTGCACTGTGGGTGGAGAATCGCTGTGTGACAGCCTTTTTCATTTTAATGAGTGTTCCTGAGATGAGCTGGGCCTGTTCGGAGTGGAGAGCTATTTTGGGCTGTTGCTCTACTTATTAGCCTCGGAGACGGAACTCTTATACATGTCAGAGAAGGAGAAAATAGGCCATATTTCTTACAGCCTCTGAAAAGATTTGGAGACAACAAGGCATTCCTTAAGGATGGGTGGGCAGCTGAGGCTGATGTGGAGGGTCTCAAGGGGAAGCTTCTGGAACCTTGGTGGAAGCTGAAGTTTTGTGGTTTTCCTCAAGTGACTCTTTTTCAATGAAATGTTTGTGTTTAAAAAAATACTGAAAAACAGAACCTAAGGGTTCGGCTTGGTCATCAGTCCTGCTAGTAGAGGTGGAATGATTGGCCATCTGCACGGGAGGTGATCTCACATCTGTTCATTGGGACCCACATTCTGTTTTCTGTCCAGGGCGGTGACCTTTTTGACGCTATTACCTCCACCAACAAGTACACAGAGAGAGATGCCAGTGGTATGCTACACAACCTAGCCAGCGCCATCAAGTACCTACACAGCCTCAACATCGTCCACCGTGACATAAAGCCAGAGAACCTGCTGGTGAGGCCAGGGTGTGTGTGTGTGTGTGTGTGCTTGGGAGAGCAGGGCTATTATATGCCTCCTGTCTTTTGGCTGACTGCCTGTCAAAATCTTTACAGTGATAAAAGATTAAACTGTGCAGTAAACAAATATATAGGACAGTCTTATGAATATTAATTAAGTCATCTCTCAAGAAGTAACTTTGAAACCATGAAGGTAAAATTCAGAAGTGCTTTGGTGTTGTTTTTTTCACCTCTGTTGAACTGTATTCGACAACTAGAGAAAAAAAATCCAGTTTCCTGAGAGACAAAATGAAAGGGTCTGTTTGTTATTTACCCTCGTCTCGGTGGCACCCGTCAATGGCTGTGAAATTGAGAGCGGGGGGGCAGCGCTGGCTTCTCGACACAAAGCCCCACGGGTCGAGGAAAACCATAAAAATAAACTTGGTTCTGGCTGTATTCAGCAGCAAAGAGCAGCTTCTAAATCCAGCGCCGTGCACAGTATCATCCACGCAAAGAGGAGGGGAGTGATTCATTGCCTCTGCTCGTGCTCCGAAGCTCTGCTTTACACAGGCTGTTGGCCAGGCCTAGGGATCAGCAGAACTGTCACTGCACTGTGTGAGGAACAGGCAAGCGTCTGTTCCAGTGTGACAAGCCGGAAAGGCGTCAGGCTCTCAGAGACTCATATGCCATTTTTATGCATTTTGAGTGCCTGAATTGACCTGAATTCTCAAAAATATGTAGCTTTCTAGGGTCGTCTGCTAGCAAGAGATCAAATTCTCTCATTGCCAGTTTGCATATATGTTTTATGCCGGCTGAAATGGATCATTGCCTTCACAATTGGAGCCATTTTCTGTGATTTTGTTTTACTTAATTTGGCATCCTAGAATGCTTTGTGCTGGGGTCCCACTGTCCTTGCTAGCCCTGTGAATGTGCCAAACATATCTTCCTGCACATACACCAGGCCCATTCTCTTGGTGGTTTGTTATTGTGAATGTGTCCGTGTAACAGCGAAATACACTTAAAATATAAAACAGTAGCTGTTTTGGTGTGAATAATCACCATTACTGTTCTGCACCCAAGGTGTACGAACACCAAGATGGTAGCAAATCCCTCAAGCTTGGTGATTTCGGCTTGGCCACAGCGGTGGACGGACCCCTCTACACCGTCTGCGGGACCCCCACATATGTAGCACCAGAGATCATCGCAGAGAGCGGGTAAGAAAGCCGCTTCCTCTCCGTCGACAGTCTGCATGCCGTCTCCCGCCATCGGCTGCCTTATCCGTCGCCCTTCCCTGCTGCTCACCGCTGATCTGTGCGCAGGTACGGCCTCAAGGTGGACATCTGGGCAGCCGGCGTCATCACCTACATCCTGCTCTGCGGCTTCCCTCCGTTCCGTGGGTGGGTTCTCACGTCACCCCCATCTTCACTCGTTCCGCAGCCACCATTATCCAGAGCGATACTCAACGCCAGTACGGCACTTTGCGCTGCATAATTATCTCAAGATGTTACACTACAACACTAATATAATGTTATCATTCAGAAAATATTGAATGTTAGTTGTTTATGGACCATCAGTAATATACATGCAAACAAACTGATTCTATTAAGTTTGTTTGCTATTTGTGTGGATACCTGACTCATTTTAGTTAAAAACCTTCTGCTGGGCCCAAAGTTATTCTGGAATATCACAGTGGCATTGGGCTGGAGACTGAATAAGCGGGAAAAAAAATGTTTTATTTAACCCGAAAACAGTTTTCATTCTACATTCATCACATACAGGTGTCAGTGTATAAAATATCTGACCACAATTTATTTCTTGCAGAAGCAGTGAAGATCAGGAAGTTCTCTTTGACCAGATCCTTATGGGCCAGTTAGATTATCCATCACCCTACTGGGATAATGTGTCTGACTCTGCAAAGGTATGCGATTTGGTATATGCCAGTCTGTGTAGGTGTGTGCATATACATGGTGTGAGTCGTAACACATTTTGGCTTTGGTCTCTTCAGGAGCTGATCACCTGCATGCTCCAGGTGGAAGTGGACCAGCGCTACACTGCCCTGCAGGTTCTAGAGCATCCTTGGGTCAACGTAAGTGACCCACGGCACAACCCCAGGAAGGGCGACAAGTCTGCATGACTGATCTGCATGACACCCGTGTTGGCTGGGGTAGAACTAACTCATTGTTTTCCAGTCTGGTTCTCTGGACCCACATTTGGTCCATGTTTTTGCTCCCTCCGCGCTGTCTGCCATGCAGACCACAAAAACATAGACTGTCTGTGGGTCCCAGAGGAGCGGACTGGGTAACACCGAGCTGACTGACGCATCCAGCAGGAACTAAGCCATGCAGGAATATGTGAAAGTAAAAATGGCAGGCCGACCGTCCCGGAATAAGGGACAGGCACTGGTACAGTTACAGCACCGGTGCAGGTGTTCCTGACATGGCGGCCCGCCTGCCCACCCGCTGTGCCCTGCCCTGCCTCCCCTCACCCGTGTTCCCTCCACATCTCACAGGAAGATGGCCTGTCAGAGAATGAGCACCAGTTGTCTGTTGCTGGGAAGATCAAGAAGCATTTCAACACTGGGCCCCGGGCTGTCAGCACCACGGCTGAAGTGTCTGTTATCACGGTAAACCAATGCAGGGCCTCCAGAGAGCCGTAAAAAACACGGAAGGGCACAGAACCTATTTCAGCAATTAGTCAGTTGATATTTGACCATAAATATATAAGAAATACACTAATGTAATCTTAGGATTTAGGAAGCACTTTCATATAGGATCTGAACAGTTTCATCAAGAACTTCTTTTGGTTGCTGGTAAAGTGTATAGTGGAGCACAAAAGGTTGTTGTCTAGTGAAAATTACAGCCTATTAGAAAACAGTGAAATTGGCATATTGCTTAAACGCTGTCTACTGCTCTCAAAAAACTCAGACATCAAATATCCACCTGCAGACTCGCTGCTCCTTTAATTAGCCCTGCAATCTTCTGCATCCCTGCAGTATTAACTCATGTGTGGGCGAAACCAGGAGTCTTGCCATTGCATAGCATGTTCTCATTTTTTTATTTCATTTACAGAAAACATTAGGTATATAGAAACTGGGTCCAAAAACCAGAGCCAAAGCAAATAAGTTTATGACAATTTTTATGACATTTATTAGCCTGGAACCACATCACTCTTCTAATGCTTGTGTTCAGAACATCTTTCTGTATCACTTACTGCTGCACTGCCACCTGGAGGATGGGGGCGTAATCACAGCAGCTCTGATGAAGTGTCTTGAGAATACAGAAAGATGACTTGGGCTCAGGAGATGGTTATAAAAGCACTACAGTGAATTCCCCTCGTTTCTGTTTACACAGATGGACCCCAGCTTAACCATCCAGAGATCAGGGTCCCTGGACTTCTACCAACACCCAGGAATGTACTGGATAAGGTATGACACACAATCTCCATGGCGATGTGACTCTCTTAGCATGACCAGATATGGTCTCCCCCCCCCCCACCAACCCCTTTGTAAAACGCTGACAGGTGGCCTGTTTTTCTTCCCTCTGCCCAATATACCTTTTCCAGACCACCACTCCTGATAAGGAGGGGTAGATTTTCAGATGAGGATGCCACCAGGATGTGAGGTCCATGCCCCACCCAGCAGTTCTGCCTCCCTCCCTGCCACCGCCAACTGGAACCTGAGCCCCTCCACTGGGACAGAAGTCCATCCGCCCGCCCACCTCGCCCATCTGGAGCGCTCCCCGACACCTCCCCCTACCTCACCCATTGGGGGACAGAAGAGGAGAGAAGGCGGGGAGTCCATGGTGGTTGGGCAGGGGGCGGGGGGACGTATAGAGGGACAGAGGAGTTTGAAGGGGCAGGAAAAGGAATGTGGGCGGAAGCCATGGCATCGCTGAAGGCCGACGGCGGGGGGGTCCGCTGAGATGTGACAGTACGCGAGCCTTTGTATCCGAGCGCCACTATGAATATTTGCCTCATTTGTACATTTATCTTTTTTTTGTTTTTAATTTAAGCATATCTAGTTTTTTCACTTTTTCATTTTGATTAACCCAAGGGAAATGTATCATTTCAATTAAATTTTAATGCTTTATTTTAATTCAGTGTCTTTTAAGTCAAATCTCACTGAGATTGACACTTGGGAGATGCTCAAGTGACTGTGATCTTTTAGAATCATGCCTTTACTCTGAGAGCTGTACCAATACATGAAGGCAAATTTATATATTTTTATGTTAGTGAATCATATATTATAAATCTATCATTGTTGCTTTTAACAATGTAATAGCATGCATAATCGATCTGAATTGATCTGACAATATATGTCATTTTTCAGTGTGCTACAAACCATACAGAACATCATATGGAGTGGCAATAAGTGATATGGTTTGCAATATATGGAACATTTGTCAATGTTTTTGTGAAGGGTTACCTTTTATGGATTTAATGGCATTTTGTCTTCACTCGATGCTTTAAGCAAGTAGCTGTGACATCACTCAGACTAACTGGGGCCTTTTGTTAGTATGCTGGGAGAAACACATCTCCCATGAGTTGGTCCACCCCCTTGTAGCAGACAGACACCTTGCAGGTTTTTGCAGAAACAGAACTCAGTGCCTGGCCAACAGTATGCAGCAACCAGACATCACATCTGTGGCATACTGGTTTATAAAACAATGGGAATTGTTTGTAAAAAAAGCTTTAGAAAAGAATAAGATTTGTGATAATACTTGTCTATCTCGCATATAATATACTTTTATTCGTTTTATATATGTACGTAGGAGAAAAATGTAAAAAAAAAAAAATCTTGCATACAAAGCAAAAACGTCCAGTTGCCATTCTCACACGGTCAATGTCTTTTGACCACTTAGTCTTTATATTTAAAACATGTTTCGATGGTTTGTCGCTAGATTATGACGTCATTTCCCCGTGACATTCGTCAACAACATGCTTGATCTATCCGAACGTCTCGCCTATTGGCACGCGAAGGAGTCGGACCTGTGCTCGCGCACCTGAAGCCATGAAGTGCTGCTGCGGCATTTCAAGCGAAAAACGTCAAACTGTGTCGTATAATTGTTCATCTTCGTTTTCAGTGCTTATCGTTTTCTCTGAGCACTCAAAAACGAAACATTGCTACATGTGTGTCAGGCTCTTTCAGTGAACTGTATGCCGATCGGCGCCTGTCCATCTCGCGTGCTTAACCCCGATAGCTACGGCAGGCTGGAGTGCAGCAGGGATCGTAAATGGATCTGGCGATCGGTCAGGCACAGGCGCTCTCAAAGTAGCCGGCTGAGTTATGTTTATATGGAGAATTTGTTTTTACAAATGGGGATACTGAACCGTTACTGTTGATTGCGGGGGTAGAAGAATTTTCAACGCTAAATGAAGCGAATGAACGGTCAGAACAGGAAGAAATGTTATGCAAAGTTCTGTGAACATGTAGCATTTTATAATTGCCAGCTGATGTTTTCTGTTTCATACTTTTATTAAACGTGATTGGGAATTTTGTGAATTCTTCTGCAGTACTCAAGTAAACGTAATCAGGAAAATAGATTAAAGTATGATTTTACTTATTAGCAGGACATTATTTGTAGACGGAAAAAACCAAACTGAAGCCAGAAAAGGTGATACCACTGTTGCAATAAATAAACCGACGGCGCACCTGTTTGTTCCAAGTCTGACCGTGCAGTAACCCACAAGCAGCGCAGCTGTTTTAAACTGATGGAAATTATACTATGACATTAAATGAAGCCCCAGACTTTCATCGCTGCTTAGCGTATCGCTTTGCGGTTTTGGTCGCCCACGCTGTACAAGCAGGCGCTAGTGCTGCCATCTACTGGTTAGGAACAGACGTAACGGTTTATGTACTCGGCTAAAAGATTTCTATCTGTCAATATATAATGCTGTTATTTAGCTGCATTTCTATCAAGTGTAATGTTCGTCAGTTAATCCAAGAGTGGAAGAAGCAGTGTGAGTATTACCACACGCCATTTGCTGTACAGTAGTTTCAGTATTAATGTTTGCAATGAATTTGTAGTTTTGCTCTTTGGAGGGATTCCAAGTGCATTGTAAGTATTTTGCAACTGGCATGTTGCAATAATACATTAAAAAATGTGGCCGTTTGTTTCAAAATATTTAAGATGGCGGTTTTGTTACAGTACAGGTTTTCATCAGTAGGGATTTCCGGCTTCTGACAGAAAAAAGCACAACAGATATAGCTGCTGTACGCTGGCTTTGATCTTGCAATGTGTTACTTTACAATGTTCCAACATGTACTGTAATTTGGTATTTTGTCTGAGTATTTGCCTACAGACATGCTTAACATGCATGATAACGTAACTGCTGAACTTGAATAATATTCCCAGGATAATAAGTTATTATATTGTACACACTATGTTTGTGTGTGTTGACAGTGGATTTTTAATCTATGACTTCATAGCCTTTTGTAAAGTGCTTCATGGTTCTTATGTAATGTCAAAATTCCTAACTCAGTGTCCAGAGGGGCAGGCTTGTTTTGGGCCTGTACAGATGAAACCATCTAATCACAGAATATTGACGTACAATCGCGAAAACTATACTGAACAATAAAGATGCCAAACTTAATAATACTTCTCTTATTAAATGCACCAATATTGGTGAAATATTTGAACAAAGACTGAAAATGTACAAAACTGAGCAACTGTCCTATTTCAAGTCCTTCCAGATCTTCAAACTCGTTGCCTCACAGAGTGTGAGCCCAGCAGCCTATGAAAGAAACCTCGCTTTGGCGGCGATGGTGACCCTTAAGCCTTCTTTTGCCGCTTAGTACCACCTTTAGCCCTATGGCCCTACTCAGGGCTACAGAATTACAGCCACTGAGCCAATCTGCCTCTCAATCTCATGTTCCCTTTAAGGATCATTTATGAATAAGATCCCACGGCACTTAAATTCTTCTGTCCTCAACTCAGATTCTGTCCCTTCACCTGAACAGAGCGATCCACTCTTCAGAGAGAGCACCGTGGCTCGGAATCCGCAGGTACCGCTGCTTCATAGCAATCAGCTGTTTCAGTGTGTGCTGAATGTCCAGTCAGATGAGGCGTCGTATGAAACATGCAACCCCCCCCCCCCCACACACACACACACACACACTGGATGCCCTTCCAATTATGGCTACGTCTTGATATCCTGTCTGAATGCAAAGCACAAACAGATATGAAGACACAGTGCACCCTGGCCTTAAGCCAACACCTATTCTAAATAGCCATGGACACAATTCATACTGCACTCATGAATGAATCACATAACACAGTAGTAGTTGTACTTCATAATCCTGCTGGACCTAACAGTATATGGTGGAGCACATGGTCATTCCCCTTAGACCCGCGATAATAAGAATATATACCAAAAATAACATATATAAAATCGCAAGAGTCACAATTAATGTGCAAGTGATATATTGTAGCTGTCAAGAGCTACGGAGAAATTATATCAGTGTAACTTTATGTGTATCTTGTATATGGAAGGGTCTTCTTTTGGCTGGGGGGGAGGGCTCGGGCACCCCTCCCCCCGCCTTTAGCTCCGCCCCTGCTTCTATCAGAAATAAAAAATAAATACCACAATGGAAACTGGCTTAAAAAACATTAAGCATGATAGACACATTATTGCAAGTGCACAAGGAACATTATTACTGAGGTCCTCCAACGTACGTTTTGATTCATGTGGTTCATATCATCTCCCTCCTCCTGTCTGAAAAACTTTGATTTGTGATGTGGAATCTCAGTAAACAGCTATTAATAGTGCTGTGAACCAATGGCATTGAGCATTGTCAAATTTAAAGGGGACGATTGACAATGCTCTGATCCAATAGAGTTGGGCATTGTCAGACTGACAGTACTATAGCCCAATGGAGTTGGGGGGGGGGGGGCAGGTGCCATCCAGTGCCACCCCTTTAGACACACCCCTGCTCCCGAGAGCTATAGTCCCTCCACCTGATACTGGCCAAATTCAGAAGCATTCAATCATTTGTTGATGGCACTACACTTATTGAACTCATCACCAGTAATCATGAACCTACATACAATACAGAGCTTATGTAGCAGAGCTGTGGGTCTTGAGCCACAACAGTAATTTCATCCCAAACATCAATGAAACAAAGGGATTGTCGACCTCCAAAGATGCAATAGGAGTCATGCAGCAATCGTCACTGACAGCTCTTCAGTTGAGACTGTGAGCAAAGTCCTGCAGTTTAGAAATCTGAGAGGCTAAGATAGAGAGTAAACACAAAATAAATCCTCACAAATGCCTGTCAGGACCTTCACTTTAGGCGTCTAGGAATGTCGGACATCAGCAAGCTTCTTTTACAACACCATCGAAAGTGCACTTGGCAACAATTAGGTATGATGGGGGAACGGCAGGAAGACTGGGCCAAAGATCATAAGGAAGAAACGTGCCCTCCATCCACTAGATATACCAATTAGATACACAGTGACAGCCGCTGTAACTACTCAAATCAGCCAGAACAAAAGCTGTTCTCACGCCTTCTCTTAACCATCTGCATCGTCAATAAATGAATCTGCTCTACTGCAGTATTACAGGCAGCTGCACTGCATGTCCTCTACATTGTTTTTTGCACTGAATGTGGCTGATCAAAGACAATGCACTTGTTGCAGATAATAAAATATCTTCAATTTTGAAACTCTCTGGTAGTTTCCAAATAGTATGCATTAGTAGTGGTGCTGTATCTGATTTGTAATGTCTATAGTGTTTGATGCAATATCAGGATAAAATGATCTGATACAACTTTCAACCTTGAACAAATTACCCATGCAGGAGGAAAAAATCTCAGTTTTGTTTTTGATTGTTTTATTATAAATACGACAAAAAGGAAAGCATGTTCTTTTAATTTACAGTTATTGATCTTTATATATTGACATCAGTTAATATTTAACTGATTCTGAACAAACACTTCGTGTAAATTTAAGTTTCGACGTACACATAAAACAGCAGGTAGAGACTTAACTTATGCAATCAGAAGTATTTTCCAACCAAATGGTATTAATTACAAAACAAAACAGTACTTTAAGATAACAGAAACAGTGCCGCTCTTATATTAGAATATATCCCAACCAGTGCACCATTTAAAAATGAAATGCAGTGGGATTGCATGACTTTGAAATTATAAAGGAAAAATATACAAATAAACCAAATTAACTGTACAGTCCTGACCCATCAGCCTCATTACCATGCAAAGATGTCACCGTGTTCAGTCTGCGATGACCTCTGTATAAATACCTATGGCAAAAAAGGCGAATCTTCAGGTACTTTGCATATTTTATTTGTCTTTTTTTACTTTGAATTCACACGCCCTATTTTACATCTTTGCAATAAAACATGGTTACAATAGCTTTAGGATTATACAGATAAAAAAAAAACAGTTCAGTTCATCACTTTTGGATGCGATCAACCATCCTCAGGTGTGGTTGTGTGTGTTCACGTACATCTGAGTGTGGGTGCAGACATGTTTATCCAGACCACACCATCGACCCCCCCCCCCATGAACCATAGACCCAACCCTACCTATGTCTGCACACCCTACGCTACAAAACTTGATATTGCTTACCATCCCATGGTCGTATTGGGGTTCAGTTCATCCAAACGGAAGTGTGCTCTACCCAGGACTAATCCTGCTAACTCCAGCATCCGTGTTGCGTTTACATCCAAAGAGACTAACGGAAATGAAGCAGATCTGCGAAGCTGATATGAAATTCAACCAGCAGTTTCACCGAGTCACGGTCTGGGTCATTACTCTAAACTCAGAACTTTTAACCTAAAAACCTTAAGGAGCCCTGGGAAAAACTGGGGGGGGCTGACATAACCAGTTGCGTCAATTATCAATAATATATTTCCAGACTGTCAACTGCCATTACCACTTCAATTCACTGGGATTTCAACTCACTTGTCTTACTGTATGCAGATGCAGAAACTGGCTACAGGTGTACCCTAAGTAGAGTACTCCATGGCAGCCGGCTACAGGTGTACCCTAAGTAGAGTACTCCATGGCAGCCAGCTACAGGTGTACCCTAAGTAGAGTACTCCATGGCAGCCGGCTACAGGTGTACCCCAAGTACAGTACTCCATGGCAG
>JABFEB020000038.1:14728403-14738720 GCA_019775895.2 Stomatorhinus ivindoensis | reverse complement strand
CAGCAATCATGAAGCCGTCACCTTTCGTTTGGGCTCATGTGCAGGCACGTGCGTGCGTGCACACACACACACACACACACACACACACAAACAAACAAACAAGCATAAACACACACACACAGCCTGGCATCTAGCCAAGAACACTGGTTACCCCATCCCTTCTAATTTCATACAGATATAAGCCACAGCAATCACAGCAGACACATTAGCTACTCAGCAGCAACTAAGAAGAATGTGACAATGACTGAGTGTGTGTTTGTGTGGAGGGTCAGGCAGGTAAATGATTGTGGTTTAAACAGTACTCCCCAGACGCACAGATTAATCACCGAGTCTTCAGGGACTCTTTCATACTTTCACACAATCACTTTGATCCTGGTGCTGAGACAATGGAGCAGTAAAGAGCTCAGGGAAGCTGTCACAAGACGACCCTCAAAGCACAGGGACACAGAGGGACACACAGGGATACACAGGGACATGCAGGGACACAGAGGGACACGCAGGGACACACAGGGATACAGAGGCACACGCAGGGACACACAGGGACCTCAACAACCCGAGGGTGGGATGAGCATGGAGGCCGCAGCAGCCTCACACACACGGAGAAGACAAAAGATATATGACAAGACTTGCACTTGATTACCCTCCCCCCCCCAGGCAGCATATCTAAGTCTCTCAGCCCTAACTGAGCACAGAGAAGGCATCTGTACAGAACAGGTGAGAACCAGGGGAACGTTTGCCCACCGTTACCGTTTAGCTGTTTATTTGACTTGACCATGGATTACATCAGCCGTCCTGATCGCTGCCCAGCTCCCTGGTGCGAAACGAAAAAGAAGAACTAAGAAAATTACAAGCAGTACATGAGCATGAGCACATCGAAAAGTCCCTGCGGCAGGGGCTGGAAAGCGGAATCCCGCACCCTCAGCAGTGCCCACCTCAGCGGTGACGGATCAGATCCCGGGAAAGAGCAGATTCGCTTTCACAAGCTGCACCAGAGGCCTCTGAAGCCCGTTCTTTCACAGCATCAGGAAAGTGGCTTTAAAATCACACCACACGAGATCGTCATCGACAAGCCGGCATTCAGCACTTTGACCCCGCGGACGATCCGCGTGCTGCTGCCTGCGGCCTTCTGAGGTCCCACTCACACACAGCTAGTGTAGTGTGGAGGTGAGGACACCCCCAGACAGGTGAGCTGTGAATGCAGAACTGCCCCCACTTTGCCATCAGGTATGAAGACAGCTAAGGGAACAGGGGCAGTGCTACGGCAGAGCCCTATTATCTAGGATAACTGAAGAGCATGACTCAGAGCCCATGAGGCCAGGTCCCTGCTTTTTGTAGAGCGATAATGACACGTCCTTCATCTTTGATGGGCATAATATGCGAGTCCAAAATGGGCTAAGTATGCCAGAACCTGGGACATGGTCTTAAATACACCATCCAAACCCAAATCAAAAGTTTTTAAACATATTTTAACGATTGCCAGAGTTTTGAAAAGCCAGAAGTCTTCTGGAAAAGAATGGCCAAAAGTAAGAAGGTTCAAATCCCACCAAGCAGCTGACATCCCATCTCGCACCTTTCGTGCCGGCACAGAGACCAGCCTCACCCCATCCGGACCGGACACATCTGGGCCAAGTCCACCTCTGGATCACTGGCACCTATGGGCACATGACTTTGGTTAGCAATCAACACTCTGGCCCTGAGAGGGGGAGTCAGGTCAGGAGGAAGGGGGATAAGGGGGGGGGTCTGGTATTAGGAGACGTGCACAGCGTTTATCGGATATCAGCGTCTGAAACGGATACTGAACGTCCAACCTGGTCTGGATCTAATAAAAGATGTTACCTGCTGAGAATGCAGAGACGACAAAACCAGTGAAAATCAGTCTGCAGAGTGAAGAGGGAGGGAAGTGAACCTTTTAATGCTATTTCTATGCAGAGTAAAAGTCAAAATCAACCCCCAAAAGCAAGCCAAGGGGAAAAAGCAAAATAAGAATATTTTTGGTTATAAGCATGTATTTGTGATGTTTTATCCTCATGGAATCTAAGAAACTCCAGAGAGCAACCACAGGCTGCTTTATGAAGCATTAGATCGTGGCACAATTCAGTCAGTCACACAGTCAAAGTAACAATTATTCATTGGAACAAAGCAAATTAAAATGAGTCCAAACTGCATTTGAGGACACCTCCCCATTTCTGCTCAGCTTTCTGGCGGTCCGGAAAATGCTTTAGCCAATAACCGACAGACACTAGAGAAATTGTTAAAATAATGAGGATAAATTAAACCACGCAAAATGAAAGGGCCAATATTCCCCTCCTATGGCGGATACCCACACAAGAGTCCAAAACCGGAATCAAACCACGTTGCAATGTTCGAAAACGGGGGTGCTTTTCGGTGTGCCTGACAGTGCATTTTCCTTATGAACATTATTATGGCATAATGAATAATGTTACACATTATAAAGCGGTATTTAACATGTACAGATTCGCACAATATGGTTTCTTCACATTACAATACTAAAGAAAAAACAAAAAATATCGCTTCATCATTTTTATGCGCGATTAAGGCACATAACTGTTAAAAGCTTTCTCTAGGAAAAATAAATACAAAACGTTCGTCTTAAAAGTACAATTTATCATGACGAGCTCAGATTTAAATTGCATTTAAAATGCAGCTTATAATAAAGGCATTTGAATCCGAGTAGCGAGGCGACTTTTTAATGTTAATGTTGTTTAAAAAACTACGGACAAACTAACAATACCACATATTACGATGAACATCGGGAAAACCAGCCAGCGTTTAATAACGAAATTTATAAAGTTAGGAAATGGTTATTTGAATAATGTAGGCCGACAAATATATATTCTACACTAAATGGTGTACACTACAAGTAGTTTTATATAGATTCAAAAATCAGGTTTACGAGTAAAAGTTCATCGATGATGGTTTTGACCAAATGTGATCCAGTAAACCCATTTATATGGTTTTCATATTACAAGATAGGAACAGTATTTTATTGTGTTTGCGCCTCTTGTATTTTGTGAAGTGTAGATGAACTATTTTATTTTAACCAGTGAAGATCGCGAAATGAAATCTGCCCTTTAAGCCTCAAGCTAAAAACACTAAACCGATTTTAAATACAACAAAACACATTATGAAGTAGCAGCTACAATGACTGAGAAGTTAAACACGAGTGCTGTGTCACTTCTTCACAATCAGACAGCGAGTTTAGTTAGCTGCGAGTAGAGTGAGGTGTTACGGCGTGAAAAGGCCGAAAATAAAGGCTACCATATGATTTAAGCGTAGACAAGTTACCGTATTACACAATACAAACCATATAACAAAGCAATACGTACAAATTTGTAGTTTTGTTTTAAAAAAAATGTTTATAACAAAAATCATTAAAAATCTTACAACAATATAATTTTACAAAAAACTTTAAAAACAATACCTAAAACATCACAAAATACATATTAATGAAGATTTTAAAGACACTCAAACTGGATTTCAACCCTACATACCTGTTAAACGAATTTTTCTATAATAATTAACACATCTAAGGTGAAAATGAAATGTTTTAATCAAAAGCAAAACAAAAAAAGAATACTTTTATTATAACAACGGGGTAAAGAATTTCAGAAATATATTCTGTACGTAATTCAGACGAGCCCATAACTGTAACCTTCTATAGTTTATAATTACGCTGCTCCGCATCCGCAAACACGCTTAAACTGCCGCTTGTCAAACTGCACGGGTGTGTTCGCGCAGATCGATGCACCCCTCTCCTTAACAGTGATTATGTATGGAGAGAAATTATTAATTTGACGGCCGATAAACTACACGCAATGACGAATGCGAAGCCGATTGGGCTCCTGCTGTAGTACCCCTCCCTTAATAATCTTGCTGGCGCTCGTCCCCGCTTTTAAACACGGCACCACGAGCGCAAGCACGAGCGCGATGGTCTTCCTCTCTACCAAGTAACAGAGCGGTAAGCACAGATCATATAAACAAAACAGGAAGGAAAGGCTGTTTTTCCACTACTTCAAATTATGCATGTGTCCAGTTGTAATTCTTGTCGCCTCGTGAATAACTTCTAATTACCGCAACTCCGAATTAAAGGATTTACACTGAAAGGCTGTCTGTGGTAAAGGCTGATGAGGGATTTACAGCGAGCGCGATCTGAGTAGGTTTGCTTTTATTTTAAAGACTCGTTTTAAAAAAAATTGTTTAAAACTTTGTTCTCTAACATTGGCCCCAGTGCGCAACAGCCGCGTTGGATCCCACAAATTACTGCGAGACTCCGGTGTACAATCCGGATCTCTGCCCAAACATGATAGCGGCTCAGGCCAAGTTGGTGTTTCACCTGAACAAGTATTATAACGAAAAATGCCATTCTCGGAAAGCCGCGATCTCAAAGACAATCAGGGACGTATGCAAGGTGGTGTCGGACGTCTTGAAGGAGGTGGAAGTTCAGGAACCCCGTTTCATTAGCTCCCTAAATGAAATTGAGAACCGTTACGAGGGTCTGGAGGTAATTTCGCCGACTGAATTTGAGGTAGTCCTTTATTTAAATCAAATGGGAGTCTTCAACTTCGTGGACGACGGCTCGCTTCCAGGTTGTGCGGTGCTGAAGCTCAGCGACGGCCGAAAGCGGAGCATGTCCCTCTGGGTCGAGTTCATCACCGCCTCGGGGTACCTTTCGGCCCGTAAGATCCGGTCCCGGTTTCAGACCCTTGTGGCGCAGGCGGTGGATAAATGCAGCTACAGGGACGTCGTCAAGATGGTGGCTGACACCAGCGAGGTAAAATTGCGGATCAGAGACAGATTCGTGGTGCAGATCACCCCGGCTTTCAAGTGCACCGGAATATGGCCACGTAGCGCTGCGCACTGGCCTCTGCCCCACATCCCATGGCCCGGACCAAACAGGGTGGCAGAGGTCAAAGCCGAAGGCTTCAACCTTTTATCCAAGGAATGCTACTCGATAAATGGGAAGCAGAGCTCGGCCGAAAGCGATGCCTGGGTCTTGCAGTTTGCCGAAGCCGAGAACCGTCTAATCCTTGGAGGGTGTCGGAAGAAGTGTCTGTCCGTTCTTAAGGCTCTGCGCGACCGTCACCTTGAACTTCCAGGACAGCCGCTCAATAACTATCACATGAAAACGCTGGTGTCGTATGAGTGTGAAAAGCACCCCCGGGAATCGGACTGGGACGAGAACTGCCTGGGAGACCGCCTGAACGGTATTCTCTTACAGCTCATTTCGTGCCTGCAGTGTCGCAAGTGCCCGCATTACTTTCTGCCAAATTTAGACCTATTCCAAGGCAAACCAACTTCAGCCCTCGAAAACGCAGCTAAACAGACGTGGAGATTGGCGAGGGAAATTCTCACCAACCCCAAAAGCCTGGAAAAACTCTAAACTGAAATAAGTCTTTTTTTTAAAAAAAAAAGAAGATGCGCCCGCGTACATCAGTCGGTATGTTTTGAGGCCTGCGTATTTTCAACTGATAGCAGGGAATTATTTTGCCAATATTTCTGTTAGTAACGTTAAGTGAGCCAAACATATCATCTGTGGACTACAAAAACATTTAACATTTTTTTGTCCCGATAAAACCAACCACGGCTACTGCAATCATATACTAATTGATGGGTTATTATCGATGTCGCCATACATTTTCCCGGTCTCCACACGCTTATTTTCTTTGTACAAAACCTTTTGAGAATTTCGGAATGAGTCCGTTTATACCGTATTCTTAACTGCATAGATTGTGTTACAGTTGTTTAAAATGGTGGATGTTTTGTGGCCCATACATTGAAATTAAATATTCGCTATTTAAACCGTTTCAAAGTTGCCATTAAATCAATATAAAGTAATAATATTTTTAACTTTGCCTACATTGTGCTTCGAAAGTGCTTAAGAGTTTACATTTCTATGCTAAAGTTATAACATTCCATGAATATACTTGAAAATTTATTTAAATATATTCGAACATGAATTTGTCTGTTTATACGATTATGTCTGAATATATTACCATTTAATATTTGGTAAAAAAAAAATGCACTTGAAATACACTGGAGTATTACCTTGTGATTTTTCTTACATTTTCTGTGTTTGAATTTATTTAAAAACAAATAAAAGTATTACTTGTGTCCGAAATCGATATTAAAATTGCTGCGTACTTTGATGATTAAACAAAAACCACGCTTTTAGTTGTGTCTTTTTATCTTTAGCTCTGGAAAAATGGCAGCAAAATTAAGTTGGTAATATTTTATTTTTTACTTACGCATAGGAGTAAAGTTAATATTGGTAAATTCAATTGTAATAGTCTGAGAACCGAGTAGAACCATTCATATTACGACACACCTAGTTTTATAGAACTACAAAAAAATCCTTTTCAAAAATTACGAAAATCCTACTTAATCTATTATTTTAATACTGCAGACCTAAATAATGAATGTAGCCTATATTTTAATTCGTGAATTTTTTTTTTTAAAAGACAAAATGCAAATCAAAATAGGCTGACTTTTCCTGTAAAAATTCCGTAGGCATGATCGAATATGCGATGAGCCCATTAAGCAGACGTGCCATTATTTTTTATTTCTGTCTAACTTTCTTTTCTGTGCAAGTGAAAATACACACAAAATAATGACTTTTTCCAGTTTCCTACAGGTGCCAGCCGGTCATAAACACATACAGACAGTACTTAAAGCAGTCGTACTAGCTCGCGCGTCTCGTTTTCGTAAATCTAGAAAGATTATTATGCGCGTGCGGTCCCCCGCGACATGCAGCCACGCTGTTATTTCTACTCGCCAGAGAGGTTGTTGTTCAGGCCTATTACTCAGATATTTCTTACGATACAGTAAGATATACGGGTCATCGCATTTATTAACCTTGTTTATTAGGGATGACTGAATTGGAACCATTCTGTTTATTCGGGATTGATGTTTTTGCACAGGCTGTCAACACCTTCGCAGTAAATGTATAATGAATCACCGAGAACGGATGGATATCTTCAGCCTACACATCGCGCAAGTACAAAACAAAAAATAATTTCAACACAACGGCTTTAGGTGACGGGAGAAAAATGCAGCGAACACACTTACTTTTGCGTCGATCTTCTTGAATGCAGGGTCATCTTCGTCCACCTCGAAATAGATCTCGGTTGTAGTGATGGAAAGCGTGCCGCGAGCTACTACGACCGGGGCCACGAGCTGAGCTGGGGTGCTGAGGACTACGGGCCCTGGAAAGTGACAGGGCAAAATGAATAAAAATGCGCACGCCTGCAATATGGCTGCAAGAACGGATGCAATTCAAACTCTGGGTTAATAATTTTAAAAGAAATGATAAATGTTCTAAATATAAACACAAACATAAGAATATATAAAAGGTCTAAAATAAGTTATACACATGAAAATGTTATATGCAGCAGAGTAACAACTTAAAGTCAAAGTTCGACAGAACCATAGGTCCGAATATAACGGGAACGTGATGTTCTAAGGAGCAACAAAGTCACGATTAAAAGACAGTTAAGCTATCGCGCATGAAACAGGTTAATTCATTCATAAGGCATACCCTATTGTATAACGAGTATAATAATTATACTTAGATACTTCATAATTTCATACTTTGTGGCCATTTTCACATTTTATGATTGAAAGACAATCGGTAAAGCGCAATAAACCTATCAAATATGTTCTTGAATCTCTGAACACTGCTTTTCCCCCTAGAGACGTCAAGGTACTTTCTGGGGAAAAAAAATCCATAACCGGCCACTCTAAGTCTATTTTGAATATTTAACACGAATATGTTAAAACTATTTGTGCACTATTAAGACAGCATACGTAAACATTTTCCAATTTCTGGTAGGCTGTTACTAAACAGTCACGAGGCTAGGAACAAAATAATGGTCATGTGCATTTTAAAAATAGTGTATTTATTTAAGAGCAAACTTGTCTCTTTATGTAGGTTAATCAGTTAATTAAACCCGGAACGTTTGGGTTTCATCTCCCACAGGAGTCGTTCGCGGCGGCGTTGGGCACGTCCCCGTCGCCTTCCACAGATCGTTCTCGTATTACCGTGATAGGCAGACGTTCTCTTGCGGCTTCCACAGTCTTTTTCAACTAATGCTTTGTACAATTAATCATTATATACTTGAATATCTTATTTAATAGAAGATGATAGGGCCCATTTTAGAAAAGTTCCATATTATTTAACAGATAAGATTACGGTCGCTTTAAAAATCACACAGCCTAATATCTTTCGCAACCATTCAGGATAATAACATCAGTAAAAGAAATGTGAAATGAACACCGCTTTGAATATAAAAATATATATTTTCCCTCATTCAAATACAAAAAGTTTCATATTAGAAAAAACTAAAATGATCAACCATTTAAAGCATCTATAACATTTACGAAAAATTACACTGGTAATGTTTATTTTTATTTTGTTTAAATATGTTACTTATTCCGAAAACATGTAGGTCCAGTACATGCTTTTCGAACTTATATTAGTGATTCCTGTTAGCGTTAAAGTTTCTGCACTTTCCAATTCTACTAATATCTTATAATAAATTTTGCGTTTCAGCCCACCCCCCCCCCTCCAGTTTCATGCATCGACGCGTTTCAGCCGCATGGAGCTGGGGTCGCCCCGGGGATTCCGTGCAAGTATGAAATAGTGCATGATCTTAACGGATATATCCCGCCTAAAAAGGAATTAGGTTATAATCGCCATCTGGGTACGATTCTCCCAATTAGGATAAACAATTAAAATGTTAACACCGAATTTAACAAATCAACCTCGATGTCTCAAATTCTGCGCTTTGTTCATCTGCGTCCGAAAATTATCCATCACGCTCAAAAACCTGCAAAATCATGGAATTAAGGAAATTTAATGTCGTTAAAATACGCAACGCCAATAACCCAAAGTCCAGGCCTAAATAATCGTATTTTAAAAAATGTCTAGCCTGATAATCGAAGAAGAACATCTGTAAAAGAAATTGGCTAAAATAATTTACCGGGACAACATGGGTTGTGAGAACGCCAAGAAAGGAAAAAACACTACAGGCACCGAAATCGAAGTTTTAGAGTGTGACGCACCGCGATCAAAATTTAAAAATATAATTCGAAGCGTTCAATCTCAGTAAACGATGGTAGGCTTATTATTTACATATAAACCAGTATATGATCATTTTACTAGCAGGAATAATATGACCACGAGTCTGCAAATAAATAGATTGATTGATTGATGAGAATTTAGTCGTTTGTGTCATTTTGTCAGATTTTATAGAGTACTTAAAATTTTTTAGCCTACTTTATTACTTTTAGTACAACCACAGAGCTGATATAATTGCGTTTTACCCTCCTTTCAAGCTGATTTTAATATAAAACAGACCTATAGCTATTTGAATATAATCCATAATCATTTGCATTTTTAATGTTATTATTCAATTTACTGTTAAAATCAACTTTTCAAATTAAAAAATTTCAGTGAAACATACCGAGGAAAATGGACCAAACGATCGCAAAATAACATTTACTTAATTACATTTAACATCTGTTGTAAAGTCAACCGTCATGGGGGGAAAACCTGGGACTCGAAAGGGGGGAATTTTTCACCGCCCCCCCCCACACACTTACCCAACCCAGCCCCCATTAGAAGATAGTATGATAAACAATTAAATTAGCCAAAACAGGTGCTGGTCTGTTCCTCTCCACCACGGAGTCGCATGTTAAATGACAATCATCTGCAGAACAGACCGCAGTCGTTCAATCAGCCTGCAGCGGTGCCAACAGCTCGCCCACAGAACCGCACTGGGAATGGGAGCTGGGCATTATGGGAAAAGGCTATTTAGTCGTAAAGATTTTTTTATTTCTGTTTCTTTAATAATATATGAAAAATTAAATGTGCATTAAATTCCAAATATGTTTTTACATTGTACATTCATTTTGTACTTGATGCATCACAGCATTAGAAAAAAAATCTTTCAATACCACCAGGGTCATAAACTGTTAAAGCTGGCTTTCTCCAAAGAAGCTTAAAAATTCCACCAATTTATGCAGTGAATGACGAAGCAAAGTATTTCAGATTTAGTGCCGTTTTCCAGGAAATATCCTTTGGGTCCCTCATGATTTAACCCAGCTACATTTACCTTACAGACTCCTTAACCTCCATTCCATTACATGCAGACTTTGGGGAGAGTCTGACAAGGTCCTGGACCAATGGCAAAATGTGTAACGGGAACCAAGAGCCCAGCAGTGGACCAATGGCAAAATGTGTAACGGGAACCAAGAGCCCAGCAGTGGACCAATGGCAAAATGTGTAACGGGAACCAA
>JABFEB020000038.1:14717751-14728303 GCA_019775895.2 Stomatorhinus ivindoensis | reverse complement strand
GCAGTGGACCAATGGCAAAATGTGTAACGGGAATCAAGAGTCCAGCAGTGGACCAATGGCAAAATGTGTAACGGGAATCAAGAGTCCAGCAGTGGACCAATGGCAAAATGTGTAACGGGAACCAAGAGTCCAGCAGGCCTGAGGAGTGGGATCACTCTGCTGATTTGAGGGAGAACCTCAACTGCAGAAATATTAAGTCAGTGAAGAACTCCCAGAAGGGCTCTTAGCAGCCTGTTTTAGCTTCTCATTGCTGAATGGCACATAGACGTTAACGGCACAAAAAATACTACTGATCATGGGTCGTCACTGTGATGAATTCTGAAAGACATTTTGCTCAAAATGCAATATATATCATGGATATGGTATTTAAAAGTGTAACCTAGAAAAATACAAGTGTGTGGACAGGTTGACGATCCTTGCTAATGGCTAAAAGTCACCATACGTTTTAATAAGTTTGCAGGATCCTGATAAGGATTTGAGAGGGAGGCAGGAACGAGTGACGTTAAATAAGCACAAGCATTCAGTCAGGAGCTGCCCTCTGCTTCTGTGGCTGGCAGTCCGGTCCTAGGGGACCCTCAGACAGTCCATGTCCGGTGGGAGCAAAAACCGTGGACTGTGCAGGACGCCTAGTGGGATCGGACTCCACTGCTCTAGTTTAACGTACAAGCAAGTCATCCTCAGTGTTAACCAAAAAAGCAACCAAACTGACATGCTGGGCTCAGCTTCTCACAGCCGTACCCAGAAGAACCTGCAAATCGGCAGGAAGGAACAAGCTACGGGATGGGGGAGTAATGCTCTGCATGCAGAGGATGAAAGGAAACATACGTCTAGTACCAGGACAATCAAGCCCGGCCACCGTCTCAGGGCTTCACTGTCCCACGCATGACCCTAAACAGTGAGTCTACAAGTACACAGCTGCAGATTCCTTCTCTTAAGTGGCTGTTTCCAGACTCTGCCGTGACTCCCCAGCTGCCCTGCTCGTTCCCTCGTGTCAGGCGAGAGCAGAGCCGTGCTTCTTCATACCCCCCAGGCAAAACCTAAGGTAATCCTCCAGTCACTCAATTCCCAACTCCTTGGCGTCCGACGTCATTCCACAAATGACTTCCCTTGCAGTCACCCAAAGCACAGCGCTCCCAGTGGTGAGAAAATGAATCAGACACGATGCAGCCCCAAGCACAGAAAAAAAGTTGTCAAATCCCAGAAGGCTAAATCCAGAACATAAGTACATACAAATGTTTATCAGTGTCTCTTTACCACGAACTTCTAAGGCTCATAATTATTTAAACTCCCTGGGAACTGTGTAATTGGTTCAGAAACCAGCTGGATCAGCTCTTTCCACATTAATTCATTAATGAATAAATAAACTTGTTAGTTTCTGGTGACATATTCTCAGCGGTGGTTTGGTCTTCGGAGGCTGAGATTTCTGTCATCAGTGGTGATTAATCATTTAGCTTTAAACAGATTAGTTGATCAGAACTATTAATAGGATCAGTTAATCAACGTGACTAAGTATCTGGACTCTTCAGACATTATGGTTGCAAATCAGGTGGTCTGATCACCTAGTTCCAGATACTACAGTACACCCACAAGTGGACTGCTTGATTGAAATTGTTAATTTCCAAAATCTTCAGTGTCCAGGTTCAAAATTAGGGGACAGAATGATGCTTGTCCAAATGTTAGTGCATTGACACAAAGTAACAACTTGCCTCTGGAGATAAACATGCGGGGACGAAAAGACACTAAAACAAAAAACAAATAGATAGTGTTACTGTGAAGCACACAGCAGAAGAAATACTACAACACTATCTCACCCACTGCCTCCCAAATACTGCAGGCCCACTGTCATGTGTATCATGCCTAAACCCAAATTTTAAAGCCTAGCAGGTTGGACATTGAGTATTTTCACACCTAATGTGAAATCGGAGAGTCAATGGAGGCACTTTGTGCCTCAGAGGGTTAGGATACTGCGTCCGTAATCAGGTCTCCGGTTCAGAGTGATGTCACCTTTGGGCCCTTGAGCAAGACCCTGACCCTCCTACTGCTCCAGGGACCCTATCCCTGCTTTCTCAAAAAAGGATAAAGTTGCCTGCTAAATAAATAAAATGTAATGCCCTGTCGTACGAATCTGGGAGGATTAGGGGGTGTGGGGCAGCTGTCCTAGAGACTGTAGGGGTATGTGAAAACATATTATGTAATAAATGCCATATTATGTAATAACTTAAAGTTTCATCACATAATGCGATGTTATTACATAATGCGTTGTCACACACTGTGTAAAAAGGCCTTAGGTAATAACATTGCATTATGTAATAACTTGACAAAATGTAACTAATTTTCATCTCATAATGTGATATTACATAATGCATTGTCACACACTATGTAAAAATGCATGCATGTAATAACATCACATTATGTAATAACTTGACAAAATGTAACAAATTTATAGAATACATTATAATTTTATATTGCAACATTACCCTAATATTATAATTATTATTATCGTCATTATCATCATTCAATTTGTTACATTCTGTTGAGTTACTACATAATGCGGCATTATTACATAATGTGCTGTTACAGAGTATGAAGTTCGAATAGAACAAATCTTTAGTTTGGTGTAGGACCTCTCACCTGCTAGATTATCCATCTCCTTTTCCTGCAGCAGACTAACAGCATCGTCATCCCCTTCCAGCATAAGCTCTGTATCCGCATTCTGGTTGACCACTGTCTGGCTGCGGAAGCCCTTCTTGGACCGGACAACATCGTCATCCTCGGAACCTGCGGCATTCAGGAGGGAGGGAAGCTTTGAGTCAGACACAGGACAGTGCAAGAAGGCCAATGACTAGCGGCTGAAACCAAATCACAGAGGTTTTTGTTCCACCAATGGAAAAACCCATGTGAATCTTTGGGGTTCGGGGGGACAACAGAATATCATAAAAACGTGTCTATAGGAACATAAAAGCTCAAATCATCTCACAAATATATCTGGTCATGCTTTCAGTTAAGTGCATCTTCAAATACTTACAACATACTGTATGCTGGTTATTAATGTTCTAGTACAAGTCACTATGAATGCATTATAAAGGCATTATGAAGGTGCACTTTGCGTAAAGCATTACCATATATCACCATGCATCTCCTTAATCGCCAATTATGTAGATTCTCCCAGGGATCCAATTACTACTGTATGTGGGATCTTATGTACATTAGGAAGGACGAGTAGCTATTGGATCAAGAACTGAATGGGGCGACAGTCTGGACAGGCATCTCCAAAGGCCATTAGACGAGTGCATGTAGGAGACAACCAGGAATACTAACTGCAGCACAGCTTACAGCTTATCTACCGCACCCGGATGCCTGTGTCTTTAAAAGTTACATTTGTAGAGTAGAACAATCGAGAGAAAAAAATCCTCATAAGAGCTACAAACACCCCCAGTGCGTCTGGGGAATATGTCCCTTGTCTTAGAGGTTCATTTTTCTCTTTTTGACAGCCACCTACACTGAAACCTGCCAAAAGAGCATCGATCACAAACAGTGCCATCAGATGAAATGGAAGAAGCTCCAACATTTTGGAAATGAGTCTCACAAACCGTAGCTTCAACTAGCGGAAGTGGAATCAGATCTATGGAAATGTATCTCTGACCCAAGTGGCCGGTGCAGACTGTCATGTCACAAAGTGAAGAGGCCACGTAATATGGATGTGACTGTCGGGGCTAAAACCAACACCCAACCAATGACGGGTAAAGATACATCAGTGTTTAGCATTTATGGGTTTTCTGCATGTTACTAGGCAAATAAAAATTATCTTTAACTAATATCACCCACAGAGAGAAAAAAATTCAGATACAAGATAGAGAATATGCAGATTTCCTATTTTCAGACAAGATCTGAGCAGAATGGGTGGATAAGAGGGTTAGAACTGATCAGCAGGCTGCCAGTTCAAATCCGTTCGTATAAGAACACATGCAAAATAAAGAACATAAAATGTCTAAATATCAGGTTCTCGTTATGCTTGTAATGCATTTACAAAGCTTATTTTACAAAGCTTATTTTACAAAGCTTATGCGATTTTTACTGGTCACTTATGCCTATTCGTCTCCTTGGCAGCTGGATGCCTGTAATGTGCCAAATTTGTATCTGGCTTTCGACAAATACTTTTAAATAAATAAATGTAAATGTATACTCAAGAACGGATGAGAGAGACTTTGAAGTAGCACAGCCCAACTGCACCAATCACCACAAAGCATTAGCGTGACAACACACACATACTGTAGCACTTTGAATTATTTTACTCCCAGTTTAATATTGAACATGCTTTGGGGGGGGGGGAGGGGGGAGCTACTGGGAGAGGAAAGATGCAGTTCATACCAGATATTCATTTATCTCTTTGTTTTTTGGTCAATGTGAGGTTCTCACGGAGGGAGACGTCCAAACATGTGGGTGGAAGGGTGATGTTTATTCTTGGGTAACTTGGTAGCACAGCAGTTCAATGATCTCATCACCACAATAACAACATGTCTGCCAGCGGGGTAAATATTATGATTACGCACACGCAAACACAGACACGCATGCGTAAGATCAGTGCCAGGCTCCGACGGCAGCTTGGAGCAGTAACAGGAATCCAACAGAGGCACCCAAATTCTGGATTACCATGGACAGGTTTGCGGTTTCCAGAAAATTCCATAAAGGCTCCCCCACTCCTAATCCATGTTACAAGTCAGACACCAGAGCCATTATAGACCATCAGGTTCAATTTCCACTCAGATACTATAATAAAGCCATACAGACATTTCAAGGGTTACATTCCAATAATCGCAAGGTGAAAATGCATTTAGTACCTAACCTAACAAACACCATAGACTAGCCTAAAACATGCTTAGAAAATTTACAATACCCTACAGCTGGGCAAAATCATTAACAGACAGCCAAGTGTTGAATATCTCATGTAACTTACTGAATAATACTGAAAGTGGAAAAGCCAAAATGGAAGTGGAATACCCCTCGTAACGTCAAAATACAGCACAGACTGTTGTAACCCAGGGAGAGAGTGTACACAGAAGAGCAAATTGTTGGACGGGCAAAGAGTCAAGCCCTCAGAAAGGGAGCTTTATGAACCCCCCATGGAGAAAGGGAGAGCTGAATTACTACAGCCCGCAGCCAAAACAAACAAACAAAGATAAAAATCAGTTCTAAAATTTGTTTACATGAAAAAAGCATTAAATAGGGCATTAAATAAACACTCCCTCCAATGTCCCCTATCACACTATAATTAATCTATTAACTGAATCAAGCTAGAAGAGTGGTCTTTGTGTGGATTCTCATCTCCACCAATAAAATAAGCACATTGTGTCACATGGTTTTGAGGTGTGTATAAGCCCAGGTCTGCTTGTGTGACTCTAGCGAATGGTTTTCAGTTTTCTTACAGTCACATTGAAGAGGTTTCCCTTTTCTGTTGTGCATGAAGGGGGGGTGGTTATGTGGAAGGACCAAGTTTCATAGCCCTTTTGCTTCCTCCAGGCCGATTTTACACTCTATCCCCCACCGCTCGTCTCCATGATGACATGCTTTAATGCCAGCGCACAAGCCTGGAAATGTAATTGGTGGAGTTTTATCACAATAATACATCACAGAACAAGAGTAAAGTATAGACAAAAACTAACCTGTTTTTCAAGATTACTCAGGCCCTGATTCTCCCATATTAAATGACACTAAACCAGCATAATAAATAAAAAATGGTTGTTTAGTCACCCCAGACGAAAACAAACTGGATTGAAAAATCACTATAATTGAAAAGTTTTCACTGTGAGGTGGCATGCTCACTTGAGCAAAGGAGCTAGCACTGCTGCCTCACGCTCACTTGAGCAAAGGGGCTACCACTGTTCTTCTCGTCTTCACTGGGTTTCCTCTGATTGGTGTGTGGGTTGCCCATGGGGTGACGTACTCTGATTGGTGTGTGGGTTGCCCATGGGGTGATGTACCCTATCACAGGCTGGTGTTCCCCTGCCCTGTGCTTTATATTCCTTGGCCTCCAAGGGTACTACATGCAACCTTGTATAAAATACATGCTTTTCACTGCATGTTATCATAAGAAATAATTTACACCCAGTATATTTTTATAATCCCAAAATAACCATCTAGAAATGCACAATTATTTAAAGAAACAGGGGCTCACAGCACACTGTCTGATTAAAGAAAAGCCCAGACTCTTCCTCAGTTACGCTACTCATATTAACATATATCCAGTTTCAGCTTCCATTTCCTGACCAGTGTGGAGTGGTCGTGTTGACGACCTTATTGCTTGATGTATGCTTGCGGGGTTAGGGGTGTAGGGGTAGGTGGCCCACCCAGAGTAAAATCACAAACCAGACAGAGAGAGCATTCAACAATATTCATTCTCACCAGACAATCAGCCAGGGTTTGGACACACCATAAAGCTCCCTTCAAAGGTTAGTGCTCTTAGATATCTGCATAAAAATCAAGTCATGTCAAACAACCATGCATACTATGAACAAATTTATCAATAAATCAATTAAATTGAAACTGAAGCCCAATAACCTTTACAGTAAGAGCTGCTCTAAGTCTGAAACTGCAAGTATATTCTTACACCTTTCCCACTTGGACACATGCCTGTCCTGGGCTGGGCTGCTCCGCTCTTCAAGGGCCCCGGCATGGGCTGGGCTGCTCCGCTCTTCAAGGGCCCCGGCATGGCCCTAAAGCTGCCTCATGTCACTGGTTTCCTCGACCAGCTCTGGACCATTACATTTTTTCCACTTCTGCTCAGTTTCTAACAGCAGAGGAGCAAAGGAAACGGATAGCTCACTCCCCGCATGACAGAACGACGAAGCAGACCATCTCCTCGCTTTTGAAAGAATGAAGATGTAGCGAAAATGGAGAGGTGACCACTTAATCATCTGGAGGACTTCAGAGGAGACCCAAGTAATATCAGAGCAAAGCCAATTCCGCTGCATGACAGGCCTATAAATTATTCCGCTCGTTAGAATCGCCAGGAGGCTACAGGACTTCAGCAAGTTCTCAATCATCCATGCTGTTGTGCTACTTACAGGCAGATCTGCAGACACGTGAACGTAAACGGTGGAAATCTCAAATTGCCTGCCCTGCATATAGAGTCTTCTTCTATCCAAAACAATGAGCAACGTTTCCCTGACCTAGTATGGTTAAGGCACTCAGAAAAGCTTGGCACCAAGTGTCTTAAGCCATATTTACCACTTTGCTTCTCCAGCACAGAAGCCCATAAAGCAGGTGTCAAAATCCTGACGAATACTGACGACCATCAACTCGTCTAACTTTCCCTAACTGGGAGCACCGAGATTAACATCTTCTTTAAGCATGAGAGCCTCAGTCATCCATCTCACAGGAGACCACAGTGTCAGCTGATGACTTAGACTTTGGGGAAAAGCACGCAATTTGAAACTTAAGGTTTTAGATTTTCTGATTGTACTGAAAGGTCACTTCCTGATTAGCCTCGTCACTTTCTGTCCTCTGAGATCTCAGGGAGACTCCAGGGCTCAAACATTTCCAAGCTGCTGTCCCGGTGAGAGGGAAAAGGAGAGTTTAAAGCTGCGTTCAACAAGGATTTATGTATGATGGAGTGCTTTTGGCTGACCATTACGTGAACAGGTCTTAAGGGACGTGTAAGAAACATCTAAAAGCATCCACAACACTTCTCCAGCAGGCTTTTAATGCACCGTATCATGGAAGACCGTGACATAAACACACATGCGCACACACATGACAGCAGTTTAAATTTTCTCATTTAGTGCATACTTCATTAATGGGAATGCACGGATTCACAGACAACGAATTCAGAACAGAAAAACAGACAATACAAAAGAATCCTTTGTTTTTCCGGAAACACTCCACTCCCCCGCGCCTTAAGCAAATGTTTCATCTCTGACAAAGTCTACAACTTAAACAGTGCGACCGAAAAGAAAAATGAAATTACTTTTAACAACGGCATCTGCCACGGCAACCAGCTAACATCCGTCATGGACGGCAATGCTTGGGTCTGCGATTGTTCCTACATTCCACATGTTACATTTAGGCTCAGTTTACAGGGCGTTTAATGACCATATCCTCTGTAAAATCAAATGGGCAAATAAAGTCCGCATCAGAAGGTAAAATTGTTACGTATTATTTGCACAGTCATCATTGTTGTTACTGTGCATTGTCGTGTTCCATTGTGATTTTTATTATTTATTTACCTTTCCACCATATTTATAGCTGTCTGATCCTCTGAGGAATTGAAATTTCATTTCAGGTGTGTGAAATGAAAAAGTAACTTGACTTGATCAAGCATTAAGGAGCACTCCGTGATTTCCCTCCCTGATGGCTGGTGATGGTGGCGTTGGAAAAGTTGTGTGTTGGGTTAATGTTTAATTAATGTTGGCTGGTATTTGACAGCCATTATGGCAACAAACAGGGGAAAATTGCAGTAGGCAATTGCATGGGATGAGGTAACACCATGACATGACACTGGTGAACACAGGATGAGGGCGGGAGAGATTCTCATTCAGGAGCAGAATGGAAAAAAAAAAAGAAATTGCTTCGTAACACCTCCTATGAATGCCACGTCTATAAGGGTTCTGGCGTTGAAACATGATGCATGACGGATCGTATAAAACAGTCTTACTTTGTGACGTCTTCTAAGCTGATAAAAGTGCTGACTGTCCAATGCAATAACCTCCATTATTTTAGAAGTTTAGTATTAGATAATTTTAATGAAGTTTAAAAATCGGCCGGCATTATCAGTCAAATTTGACCCATTGGACCGATGGCGATATCTTGATTCTTAACAAATATTGGTCAATACTGATATGTTACGAAATATACCAGGCATCTCCACCTACGCCCACAGGGGATGCAGGATCTCACCGACGTGGTAAGAATTCTCTCACTTCCCTGCATGAAAAGCCACTGTGAGAGCTTCAGAAAGGGCAGAGCGCAGCTGGGCATTACAAGGGTCCAGATGGACAATGTGAACATGCTGCTGAGGAACGAGCCTGCCAGATGGGTGGAGACCGGTTACCGTGCACGCAATAAAAACAGTGGAACTTACACTCCACTTTTTGGTATTACCATGGTAACAGAAATCTGTAGCACACTGCGTATTTCCCTGATGACAGGAGGCAGGTGAGAGGGGTTGCCAGGTATAGACACTGACCGTAATCCTCCAGGGCCTTCAGCGTGGCGTCGGCGTGGGTGGAGCCGAAGGCGTTGCGGACAAACCGGCGCCGTCTCCGCAGGTCGTCCTCCCAGTAGTCCAAGCGCCAGAAGTCATGCAGTTGGCTGCAGAGAGAGGAAATTGAAGGCAGAGGTTAGGGATAGAGTTGGCCCCATATTCAGGTTTCCATAAGGGTACATTTTTTTAATTTACCACCTAACCAGGGAATGTGACTGTAATTAAAAATACAGATGCACAGAAACTTGTGGACTATGTAATATATGTTAGTGCACCTCCAGGACATGACTGGTGAGGTGGGGGGGCTTCATTCCTTAGGTAAAACACTGAACCTCAGTTTTGATACATTACACCATATTATAATCTGTTTTGAAAGACTTGCAGTCATCAGTTACCCATGCAGTCATCAGTTACCCTTGCAGTCATCAGTTACCCATGACCCACATTGGCAACCAGTCCTGCTCCAAACCGCTAGGAAAGGCATTGCTACACCTTCCTCCACCAGGCGGCATCCAGCAGAGGGCAGCACTCATTCGCTGCCATGCCGCCATGTACTGTAACAGGGCCAAACCGGGGTCAAAGGTCACATATGAGAAGCAAACAAAACCCCCCAGAACCAAACACAGTCAACAAAGGAGGAAGGTGACTCGTCACGCCTTATGGACAGAGTTGATCTAGCCAGACCCAAAGAACCACTCTCGGACCCCAAGCTATAAGCTAAGCTCCCAGCTGTACATGCGTCTGCCTGTGTGTCTCAAAGGAGGGTGGGATGAGATATTAGAAACAAAGCCTGCTTATATACCGGCTCAACAGGCAAATAAAGCAGCAAATCAAACAATGAAGTCTGAATGCGGACGGCAGAGGGTAGCGATCACAGCAGGGATTCATGTGGAAAGGTGGAAGCGTAAGACAAGCCTGTCCCAGCTCCCTCATGTGGAGGCATGATTAAGATAACCCACTGAAAAATTCATCCGACTGACTCCCAAAGCTCCCAGGGCAACCCGTGGAAAATTGCATTTTTCTTCATTATTAATAACGCAGAATTGGGACAGCAGAATAATAAAAAACACAGAGACAGAAGGACACAGACGGCTGCATGACTGCAGCGGCGCGGGCGAGGAGCTGCGTGATCTTACGGCTCACGGCTAATGCAAACCATTAGGCACCAGCATGGGCGTTCAGTTACTAAGTGGTTTTCAGTTTCGGGGGGGGGTAACCAATTTCAAAGGCCTGCACCATTTCTGCACAAATGGGGGGGGGGGGGGGCTGGACAAAACAGCAAAGAAGCAAAACCCCCTCTGAAACAAGAATTAGGCAAAAGAAGAGCAGTGAGACAGATCAGTGTTAGAGCAG
>JABFEB020000038.1:14661469-14674461 GCA_019775895.2 Stomatorhinus ivindoensis | reverse complement strand
CCCCCCCCCCCCCCCCCCCCCCCCCCCCCCCCCCCCCCCCCCCCCCCCCCCCCCCCCCCCCCCCCCCCCCACCACATATGTTCAAAACAGCTAGGCTAGGAATAGCACATAGACACGCAGAATCCAAGGGAGCTGACTGTCACCGATTTAAAGACCTATCACGCGATCGCCCACCTTCCTAAGCTGAGAGATCCAACCCATCCAGTCTCCATCAAACACGGCTGAGCATCCCATAGGCTCGGTGGAAGCTTCCAGGATATTCATGTGCATGTGTGACAGCTGCTGTGGATGCTGTATATCATTCCTTATCAGTGTGCCTGTCCTGTACAGACAATTGCCAGAGCGAAATCCCTTGCAAACGTGTGTTACTACGGCAGCGCACGAGCCAAACAAACCACACCACCTGCTGTAAAATGGCTCCTTTAGCATAAAACTGCCATTCGGATGGTTCAAGGGAAGTCGGACGACAAGGATCAGAGGGGCTCCCATGTGACTGACATGCACCAGTCAGACCAAAGTCGCACGTGACAGGCAGCCTAATGGCAGGATGGTATGTTACGCTGCCCCCAACAAGCCGTATAATGCAGCGTGTAAATAACACGGAATGCAACGGAAAGATAAACTTCACATTGAGGCCTTTTGATTGTAAAGGATCAGAGGTCAGACAAAAGAGCTATATGGCTGGGAATGGCACTGGGGGAACCATGGAGATGCCCTGACTCAATCGTCGATCATTAGCGCCGTATATCCTACCACCAGACTGCGCACGAGAAAATGCAAATGAGTTTTGTATTTCACAGGTTCCCATGGGATAGCTGAGCAGTTGAAGCATGTTCCCGGTTGTAAAGATGCCGCGGAACAGGGGTGACCTGAGAATGGTTCTCAAGCAGCGCGGTACCAAAGAAATAGATGCTTCTGGAAAGAAGGGCCCCCAGTTCACCCTACAGAAGCCACAAAAATCAATTTAAAAAGTCATAAAAAGAAAAACTTGGCACGCAACATGTAAGGAAACCACTTTTGTCCAAGACACTAACCTTTCAATTTAAAGTCTTTCTATCACCTTCTGCACCAGAAGATATCTGATTCGTGGGTCTTGCCTTCTCCAGTTTGTTTGGACCAACCTCCTGTACAATCTGATTGGTTATCTCTCAGAACCAATAATTTTTCCTTCTGCGCTCAGAACATTTATGTGCAAGTAAAACTCCTATAAGCCAAAAACTACTCACAAATTCCAATTCCAATCCCACACACCAGTCAATTCTGATATTCAGCAACTAAGCCTATTATTATGAGCCTCATGGAAATATTTCCCCCAGGGTCATACTTCCCCCTGCGGCAGGCGATTTCCACGGGTGTGGAATTCAACTTCAGCATTTACCTTTTGCCCACTGTCGCCCGGGAGGCATCGTTAGCGACGGCTGACGTGAACAAGAGCGTTGTCAACAGTAATCTGGCAGACAGCGAGGCCATCAACAACCCAGAACGCGCCTTATCACCGACAGCAGCCTTTTAGTGGTCCGATTTACTGTGGCTCAAGTGCGTCAATCAAAATGATCTTCGCGGTACCTGCCTCTGACATTGCAGAAGGCAGAAGGGATTTTTACCCCCTTCACATTATGGTCATGGCAAATACAGATTAATGTTTATATTTTCTCTGTGTCGACCGAGAATTGCTAAACCGGCTGACCAAGGCAGGCTAAGGTATGCAGATGCATTTCTGCAGCCGCCAACAAGTACACAGACACACGTGGACAGACACATCTTTTCACTCATACATCTAGGTGTGTTCATCAACAGAGCCACGTGCTGCAGCCTGTCAAGATTCTGACACCCACTGTTTCCCACCAAAGGAGGTAACGACAATCAGACCCTAAACCCTAGTTTGTTCAAACTGACCAACCAGAACTGTGTCCAAAGTGGAAGATGGGACAGTCCCCAAGGTCGGGGCCTTCAGCCGAACCAGAGGGGTGCTAAACACTCACTCAGGCCCTTGGGCGCGATGCCGCTGCCGTCCAGCGGGTTGACGGCCCAGTAGTAGTACTTCAGGGTGTGCATGAGCTGCAGAACGGTGCCGACCCGGCGGATGGTGGAGTAGATGGTGGCTGTGCCGATGAACTCCGCAGAGAGGTAGGTGTACAGAGACAGCTGGACCTGAGGGATGGGCAATCAGGGAAAACACACAGGGACAAGACAGACATTCAAGGACATCAATTACACAAGAAACGATATAAATAGCAATTAGGATGGCTTCTTCACACCATCAGGCCGTATTTGTGAACCACGAAGAAGCTGGCTGATCTGAGAAGATCATTATCGGCTTGCCAATTAGCACATCCATCATAGCTGGGCCACTTTTAACTTCGCTCGTAGGTTGGTGAAATGTCAGCCCCGCGCGATTAAACTCTGCATGATATCAGGAAATGCCCGTGCCCGGGCTTGACTCTGCTGAAACTCAACATTACATAGATTTCAGCGATGCTAGCATGCTGACAGATATACCTGAACATAGTGTGAGCACCAGAAACAACGTCTGAACGTTGTACTGAACCCAGAGATATTGGCTGTAGTCATACTTGAACTCTAACAGCACCTGCCGACGGGTCCTTATTTATTCTAGATGTGTCTGAACATTACTGACCAACAGCAGATGGATTCAGCCTGACGCTGTTTAACCCACTTGCACCTGGACCGCAAGCAGCACACGGTGGAGGCTGACGGCTCAGGCTACAGATCTTTACCTTGGCCGGCGTATGGATCCAGATGGCAGCGTTGAATAAGATGTGGTCGCACAGTTGCTTTAGCAGGGGCGCCCCATGGGTCAGGCCGTCCAGGTACTTGGCGAAGGACAGGAACTGCTCCAGAACCGCCCTGGTGATGTGGACCCTTGACGACTGGAGGGCCAAGTCGACAGAGAAGTCAGAAAAACAGGAAGTCGACCGACCAACCACTGTTCCTACCAGGTGTACCATCTGCATAATTCCACATGCACTGTGTCCCTGTTCGGTAGAGTACCTTCTCCAGTAGATAGCCGATCACCAGGAAGCCCTTTCCTCCCAGCATCTGCTCCTGCATCGCCACAGAGCTCTTCAGCAGCTCCATCAGGAAGGCTAGGAGTGTGGCACTGCAGAGCACACACACGTGTACACACACACACACACACACACACACAGGTTTGTAATTACATCTAACTCTAATCACAACATGACGACCTTAAACTCTAACCAGGCTTAACCTTATGTAACAAAATAAAACTTGAGATTTTTACTTTTTTGATTGCGTTCCCAGATCTCTGTGGGGACCTGAAAAATGGTTCCCACAATGTAAAAAAGCAGGTTTTTATTACCTTGTTGGGGACTCACACAGACGCTCTAAATCGACCATCATATTCTTAAGCACCAGTACAAAAAGAAAAATACATAAAAGCTCTGAAGAAATTCAAAAATAGAAATATTAACTGACTCAAACATAATTAAATAAATAAAAAGCAAAATCAATGTTAAAATCTTTAGCTGTGAAAGCAAAGAATCAACTGAACAAACTGGAAAGTGAAAAATAGAGTATTAAAACACTGTTCTTATATACAGTCACAGAGAAATGTAATAGTTATTACCCACTGTTAGTCTGTAAAGAATTTATAATAACCACAATTAAAAATTTCTTTGGGGGAAACTAAACAGTTTTTCTGTTTGATGCCAAGGCAGTGATTTTAATTAGGCACACTTTGGTCTTAAATATTTAGATTAAAAGTGTTTGTTTTAGAAAGAAAACTCACTTGATCCTCTAATACGGGTTGTACCCTTCCTATTACCGAAAATTAGAATCATGAATTTACTTTTTAATCCTGACATGAGACAAATATCAAAACATACTTTACAGCATTCTCTTGATACAGTTCTTGTACAACCACTTCTTTTCTTCCAACCAAAAAACAGACCACTTGTCTTTAAGGATGGGAAATCTGCCTTTCATAGAGTTCCCTGGCATCATTCGCGGCCCGCAGCTCAAAAACGCACAAAATTTCTCCCACTAGGGCTACAATGCAGCAACAGTCCAAGCAGGACAGCCGGACGAATGGGCACCAGAGAACTACCCAAACCCACTGGGCTGGCTAGTATACTGGGGCACTCCCATACTTCATTATCAGCCATAACTGTGGTGGGGGGTGGGATTGGTTTATTGCATGGTAGGGCTGCCATTCCCATGGGTTCGTCAAGAATTTCAGACTGAAGAAGAGAGCGATACAATTGCTTCGCCAAACCCTTAAATCCCACCAACTGTCTCTGATCACCCCATCCGCAATCTGCAAACCCCCCCCCCCCCCACCCTCTAGTCTGTCACTTCAGAAAAGAGCCCTTCACAGACACGCAGAGTCTTTGTGCGGCGTTCTGTGCTTATCATCTTCCCCCGAGGTTCACAGGGAAAAGCTCTCCCGAAAACCAGAAAGCCACCTTCTCAACGCATATCCTCCTGGGGGTTCAGGGGCCTATAAGGTCTGTCCACTTGTGGGACTGCACGCATGTTTCCTGCCCGATCCTTCGGCTGTGCAGTGCAAGCCGAATCTGCACCTGACCACACCCCGTACTCCAAGGGTCCTCAGACTCTCCATTACTAACATACCGCCAGGCACACGGCACAAACAGGCATGAGTCAGCCCTAGAGACAGAATGCAGACACGGAATACATCTGCCTCACAACTGGATCCAAGATAGTATCCTGAACAGGTGCGCATATGCAGACAACGGCGATGCTTCCATTATCACTTTGTGCATTTAAGATGCAAACTGAAAAAACATTAATGGAAACACTCAGATTCCAAAGAAGCTGCAATGGAGTTAGAGCATACGCACATACGCATCACATGACATTGAGTGTTTGACTGAGGTACTAACCTGAGGAAAGCCCTCTGCACGTTAAAGTACGAGACATGGATCTTAGCAGGGTGACCAATAGCAAAGCACAATTCACATGATATTCAATAGAATCACACCCTAGTCACAATTTAACAATGTTGACTTTTTGCTTATAATTTGCATGAAATTTGCCTATAATTTGCACTAAACTTTAATGGAACATTGCTTATGATACCCTAACAACTCAGCCACTTGCCTCCATGTTGCAAGCCAGTACACAAAATTCAGAACTAGCTAACTGACCAAAGTTCCCCTGAAATCACTATATATCTATGACCAGCAAGGTTCTCTTTAATTGAATGATGCTATGGGTGGCAGGACCTGAGTGATGTTCTGAGCTGTTGTGTTTTTCTCTTAGGCACACTAACTCACCACACAGTGGTCTCCACTTGGCTGTCGTTCTGCTGGCGGTAATCCAGCTGGGCAAAGAGTGGGAAGAGCACCTGGATGCCGCCAATGGAATGGATGGCGCTGTGGATGGAATGGGTGACTATGGCCTTCACATCCTAGCAGGAGAGAAGGTGAAGGGAGGTTAGGCCAGATGCAGAGAGCGAAACCAACCATCATCGTCCAGCACCCTGATTCCCGTCACCCTGTCAGTCAAAAGGAAATAATAATAATAATAATAATAATCGATCCTTCCCATGGGGAAATTCATTTTCATGCCTCCCTCAATTTGCTCTTTGTAGAGTAAGCCGTCTGAGAAGGACAGCCACCTGTTGGGGTGCCCAGGAAACTGGGGGTTAAGGGCCTTGCTCACGGACATGCAGTGGTGCTGAGGCTGGGTTTGAACTGGCACACAGGCTTAGCCCACTGAGCCACACGCTGACCCCCCCAATAAATAAATAATAAACAAACAAACAAACAAACAAAAATAAATAATGATAAAAATAATATACATACATACACACAAATATAAATATAAATAACTGCCACCCAGAAACACAGCGAAACCCATGTCAGGAGAACCATCCAGGATTTGGATAAGACAGCTCTCATGTCATATGCGAAGAGACTAGACCTTAAATCAGTTTTCGACTGCCTTAAATAATGAAAAACTAAAATCAAACTGACCTGTAGCATGAGGGCATGGGGCGAGTGCACGAAGATGGAGGGGTTCTCCTTGGGCGAGGACTCCAGGCAGAGCTGGGCGTCGGTGGCCTTGGCGTTGTAGGTGAAGGAGATGCTGCTGGCCAGCTTGCCGTCGTACAGCACCTGCTTGTGGTGCTCGGCCAAGTGGATGTCGCTCTCCGACTTGAATTTGAAGGTGCTCTGGAGAAGGAGGAGAGGCAAAGCATGAAGGGGTCGAGACAAATGGTTAAATACTACAAAAAACAACCATGGGGCTGCCAACCTAAGGAAGTATGGAACAAAGGAGAGAGAGCCAATTGGCTCATGAAGGCAAAATGCATGCTGACCGACAAATAGGCTGAGTTTAGTACAAAACATCACCGATAACCTAAACCATGTAGGCCGTCTGCATTGCATGTTGGCCCCCATTCTCCCAATGACAATCCAAAGAACCCCAATGATTACAATCATCTCAGGCATTCATTTTAAAAAAGACCTTTGTTCAAACATTTTTACAGCTCAACCTTGATTTTTATTCATTGATTCCTGAGTCCACCCGCTATTAATAATCAAAGACTTAAGAAAACTTGTCAGCCCTGAATCTCTGACCCATTATTGAATTAACTCTTCCACTGGCATCGTGTTAATTAAGATAAAGTAGCATGCATGGCTTGTGAAGGCGGGCTGTGGAGTAATTAAAAATCAGTTTTCTTGCAAAAGATGCACAAGTCTAACAGCCTGTGGAAGTCTGTAGAATCATTATAGCCAGCCAATGAATTTCATACCAAAAAAATTAGCGCACAAATCTCAGAGCTGGTGTAAGCAGCCCAGAAGATACCGCCCCCCCACGAGAGAAACAGGAAACATCTGCGCTACACACCGCCCACCTCATTACCTGTTTTACTTCATCTGGGTCCTGCCTGGAGAAGACACACACCATCTCAACACTCTGATCCATTCCCTTCTACCCTCTTGCTCAAAAGCTCAATTCCGCAAATGGACCTAACCCACTTTAGAATGTATTTACCTCAGCTGCCAACCATCTTACTTTGATCTGAACAGGTGGATAATTATTACAAGACAGACATTCAAGTGCAGACGGTCCACGATTCTGCTCCCTTGCAACCCCCGGCCGTGCAGCCCACATTTTTGCTGCCTCCTATTTCCTGTCTGGGGGTCCCCGAGGACCAGGTTGAGAAACACCAGCATAAACCACCACTAAGCTCAGTCATCTCCACTGTGAAATTATATTTGTCAAGCTACAACATGAGGATTTATGTTTGTCCTGCACTTCACTTCAACATTAGAAGCGGGACAAACATCTCAAAATTCCTTCAACATTCTTGTCTACTTCATATACAACTTACAGAATGGCAACTAAAGTAAAGAAAATCCTGAAGGGGGGGGGGGGGGTGAACTCACATTACCAATCATTGTCACAAAGTGTCCCTTTTTATTCTCCATGTAGGGGTCCTTTCATGTTTATCCATTCTAAAAACTCAATATTCAGCTTACGAAAAAAAAACACCCATGCCTTGATGCTGACAGACATCTATATGATAATGAACAGCTCTGGTGGTTGTGGAGCACATGCTGAAAAAGCATTAAAAAAAAAATTAATGACCCTGGGGCCCAGAATTAACCAACCCCCTACGGGAAGAGAATTAAAGTCCCTCGAATATGCAGACTAACCAAAGCCAGTCGGCTCTGGTTCTGCGCCTTTGTTTCTAAGCAGTCTTTCCAGCTCGCTCAGTATCTGGAACTGGCCGTTAAGTACACCCTCACAGGTCACAAGTACAGGAAACGCCCAGGCTGCGATGAGGCCTGCAGGCTGTCACTCACCCCAATCACAGTGCATTGTTATGGGCACTTTAGAGGAGCTTCCTTTCATGTTGTTTCGCACATTTTATGTTATCTGCGTGAAATTCAGCCCGAAACCGGAAAATATTCACAGCTAATTTCAGGTGCACTAATCCCTAAACGAGACTTAAAGGAGGATATTACAGTCAAGTTGAAAATGCTGCCAGAGATGACTGGGGCTGGTGCTAGTAAAATGAAGCCATGTTTTATTAAAAAAGAAGCCCATTACAGCACAAAAGCTTACAGACTCACGGGTCACGCCTGCAACTTAAATGGTATTTGCAGCAGCCAAGAGCATAATGACACTCTTGACCTGCTCCTGCGACACGGTGCCATTATCTTACTTTTGAGATTCTTAACCTCCCCTTCCCAACCTTGAGTAACTTGACCCCGGAGTGGGGGCAGGAAGGGACAAAACTGCTTCTGCCAGTCCACCACCCCCACCAACCCCAGCACAGTGAGTCATGGCAGCACTTCTGCGATGCGCCGTGATGCCCGGGCTCTCACCCTTGTCGAGACACTCTGAAGCAGCATGCATGTTACGAGATTCATGTGAGACACCTTCCACCTACGTCAATGATACTTCCCAATGACCGCTGCGATGCGCGCTGACGGCGACATGGAGGACAGCCTCAGTGACCCCAGGAGAGATACCATGTGCCTTCTGTCAAGGAGGGTAAGGTAGAGTGAGTAGCAATAGGGACGGGTATTAAAATCCATATGTTTATACATCTCTGACACCTGGATTACTCTGGTTTTGGCTGGTTCCTTGATAGAGCTTTGGAGATTCACTGACAGAGACAAAGTGCAACATAAATCGTGGCTGACAGGTAAGCTTGGAGACGCCCACATTTGAAAGCGCCCCGTGTTTGCAAATGGCGGCTACCATTTCGCCGTTGTTTATCCATAGGAAACCAGACGGGCGAACATAAATCTGCCCCACTCCCAGTGTTATCTCTGCCCCCCCCCCCACCAAACACAGGCGTTCTTAGGGAGAACTGTCACCTTGAGCATTGGGACAGTGCAGCATCAGTCAGAGGTACACGGCTTCGATGGCAGTTCCCAGTGATGCCAGCTACTTGTGGGTTGCTTTGTTGGGTTGGATGTGCAGATTGATGCAAAATCATCGACTCTTTCCACCGGAATGTTTCATTTCGAGAATTGATTCCTCTTTTTCTTTTACTTGCTAAGTGAAAGTGAAACACATATAACACTGTAGGGAGCAGGACGTGACCTACTGCCAGACAGAACCACCCGTATGGGAGGAGAAATGCGAAGAGGCCATTCAGGGGCTATTAATGAGCAGATACTAGTGAACAGGGAAAAGGACTGAACAGACGCCCCCCCACTCTGCAAATTTCATCAGCCCCCCGCTCAGTGAATTCTGCCGTCAGGTTTGGGCCAGCACCAAATATCAGTAACAGGTATTGGCTCGAATGGAAAAGAAAATCAGTGGTATTACCAGTCCCTATAACTTTGCTTTGACATTTCTGTCCAGTTCATTCCACAGAAGTTTACAGTGAAATTAAACTCTAACTAATTAGACCAGAAGAATGTGCAGATTAAAGCATAGCTTATGATTCCAAGCAGGTGTACTGAAACTTCTGACAGGTACCCTGGCATCTTCCTTTGGTTTCCATCCCAGAAGCTGCATTCTGCCTTTCTGTGGGCTCAATTTAGCTGAGAAACACAACCCACTTTGCAAAAATCCAGCGCTAGGAAATTTCCAGACCTACCAACCAGAAGGACCCCCACACAGCAAGCAGATGCCACCAAGCACACCAAGATGAGGCACTCTCAAGAACTTCTGGATGCTTCTGCATGAATAATGAGGGGGTCTTTCCTAAAATATCCTATATTTAGTAGGAGTTCCACTCACAGCAAGAACAAGAGGCCCAGTGCATCTCTTATCACACAGTCCATCAAGTTCAGTTTTTGCAGCTGTATCCAGAGTAAAGTGAAAGATCCCTAAATATATGTTGGTTATTTCCTCACAATATTGTATATTTTGCATATAAATTACACAATGCTTTTTGACACAAACTGGTGTATCACACGATAACAGCAGATGTCCTACAACCTTCGGTTCCATGTCATTACGTTACGCAGTATCATGCTCTATTAAACAATTAAAAAACGTGAATTTCAAATGCAATGGACAGCAAAAAATTTTACCAGCAAGGCCAAGAAAAACAGGCAGTGATCACAGAACAGACTATGAAAGAACCGTAAAGAGCTACATTTCTCGCAAACAGATGGTTTATTACTTCCCCGTTAGAAATTTCCAATGGAAGTGAGAGTTCGCTGAGGTCATCGGGGCTTTAAAGTCAACCATATGAGACAGGATCCGCAAGACGGGGAGCTGCTTCCCCACAATGCATTAGGAGGGCTGTTCTGCAGCTGCCATGGACCCCAGAGCTGTGGTCAGTGGTCTGTAAATAATTCAAATTCAGGGTCCAATGTTGCTGGCCATTTGCATTAGGCAGATAACGATTCCCTGAATTAACTACAAACCCAAATTAACTAGTGCTACAGGGCCCACGGCGCTGATACCAGAGTGGAATTTCTACGTTAGCATACTAACCACATGGGCTAAATTCTGTCCTGTCAAACAAAATATGTGTCACAAAAATTAAACCAAGAGATGCTACAATGCCAGCCTTGGAATCTAAAATTAAAACATTTACGTCTATCCCTGACGTATGGAGAGTGTAAAGACGCGAAGACAGCTGAGTATAATGTAGCGGAGAGCCACAGCACGGCTGATAACATCACCTACTTGATACGGGATGCCGTATATAGCTTTTGCGTGCACAGTCGTGTCATCTGTGAGCCCTGAAAAGTTATGCCTTATGAAAGCATTAAACACGATGACACCCCTCCCTCCCCAATTGTCATATGTGTTTGTTCTGCTAAGATAAACGGCAGCTGGCAGAACATCGAAATGCACCAGATGCACGGCGCTCCAGTCTCCCTCCCGCCTGTCGTCCCCCCCCCCCCCCGGTCCTGCAGCCTGAAAAATGGGGGGGGGGATCATCTGCTCTCTCTCCCCCTGAAACCAGCAATCCACACTGGCATGCAGGCACAAGGTCACTCCACATTATGTGGCTTCAGTCCGTGAGGTCACCCGAGTCGGGTAACTGGGGGCAACAGAGATAAAGTGACACCCCAGCGAGACTGTCCGTTCATAAGCCCCCCCCCGAAGCCCCCACAGCAGCACAGCAAAGTGTTTCAGAGCAGCCAGAATGAGGGACGCACGGCAGTGTTTGTGTGTTTGGCCAATATAAGCACCAGCCTGTGATTCCCTGCAAAATCCACTCAAAAGCCACCGCCACCACTCTTCAAATATAATGATGTTTCATAATATACTTTTGTTGCCAAAAGCTGCACCTATCTCCCATTGGAGGTAATTAGTGGGAGGCATTCAGATTAAGGAGAGCTTCAGCGAATGCTGAGGAATTACTACAATTCTCACAATCTGAATGTTGCACCACCCAACAGAGTCAATGGCGCAAGAGACTGATCACAGTCTAACTTAGCATGGTGCCACAGAAACATGAATTGGACTTCGTCCCATTATTCTGGAAACTACAATAACGTACTGGATAAAATTACTTTAAGACAATTGTAATTGGCACTCAAATCAGCATCCCTCAAAAGATATAAACGATGGTGACGACCAGATTTTAATGGTTAAATAAAGATTAGACAAGATGTTGTTCGCAAAATGGTTTCCAGCCACCCCCATCACAGCAGGCAGACGCGGCAGGCGGTCGGCCCAAGAGCGTACCTTATACCCAGGCCCCAGCTGATGGATGGCGAAAATCTGGGCGGGATTGAGCGCCTCGCTAAACACATAAATGGCCCCCAGCTGTCCGCAGAACACCCGGTTGGCGTCTGCTGTCTCTGACGATCCTAGGAAGCATTTGTCGTAGCTCTGAAAATCAAAATGGGGATGAGGCGAAGATTGATTGATTGATGAACGTATATGGTCATGAGGAAGTGAAGACCAGAGACCAATCATCATCAGAAACAGGAAAGGCAAACGGGTACTTTAATTTCATTACAACCAGGTGAAATGAGGTTTCTCCACAGCTTCACCCTCTGTAATAGGGTGAGGAGTACTGGAGTCCTTTAGATGATCTGGTGATGGTGGGAGGATCCTTACGTCATTGGTGTTGACATGCCAGGCCATGTCACCGTAGGAGACAAGCTGACCGTTGACATAGCAGCGGATCTCACTGTTCCTCCAGCGGTTGTAGATGTGAACAATGCTGATCATGTACCACTGTAAAGGAAATGAGACCAGCGTTAGCAACGTCGTCAATGCTGGTGCCTGATGCGGTTGCCAAGATACGTTGGCCTGCACCTGTTCCATGTGTCCATTTGGAGCCTTATATACTACACAGAGGCAACAGGAGGGACAGTGACCAAGTGGACTTCTGATCACTATAGATACGCACATGAGTGTAAATTATGGGAGGGGGGTTGTAAGCCCCCCAGTAATCAAAACCAGCTAACAATAAAGTATGTCTGACTATCAGCATTTTGACATTTCAATTTTAACAAAGATGCTAAATAGTTACTGCCCAAATTTCAGGTGCATGGGTCACAAAATATTGCATAATTACTTAATGTGTCCTGAGCAGGAAAAAAAACACAAGAGCATAAAAGAGAGACAAACTGCACCAGCAAAGATTAATGGCGCTCACAAGTCAAAGCTCGCCAACAGAAATGGACACTTAATGGAGTGCTTTCTAAACACCACAAAAGTGCAGCTTCAAAAATTACCTAACCGCTGAATCAATGCTGATGTGACCCTGTCTGAACAAAAATTGTACATGGTGAGCTTCACAAAGTTGGAACTTATGGCAAGACTGTAATTTGGAAAGTGCTTGCATCCAGGATCGTTTTTGGTGGAGCTGTCTACAGAGGCTGAGTAGGGGCATGGATACCATGGTATAACATGGTATATGGAGCAAAACTTTGACAACACAGCAATGGATAAACCAATTCACAAAAATGCAAAGGATGCTTATTGGACCCTACAATGTTTCTGCCCCCTGCATATGGCTGTGTGTGTGTGTGTGTGCGCGAACAGGTATACCTATCCTTATGGGGACACAATGTCCCCATAACGTGATAAATATA
>JABFEB020000038.1:14647025-14661194 GCA_019775895.2 Stomatorhinus ivindoensis | reverse complement strand
GTATACCTATCCTTATGGGGACACAATGTCCCCATAACGTGATAAATATACGTTTTTTTTCCCTTATGGGGACCGGTATGCGGTATATATATATAAAAATAAACAGATGTAAAAATATGCATATCAATAACTTGCAGAAGAAACTGCAGACAAACTAAGCAAAGTCACATCAACTGTAATTGATTGCTTTTCCCCAAGTGTGCATAATCAATTCACAAATTCACAGAACTCACATTCTGCTCATTTTCACTTCTTAGTTGCCATGAAGGTTAAAAAAAAGAAAAAACATCGAGCAGTGGACTTTTTAAAGCAGCCGTACGGTCTGAAGCTTCGCACACTAAAATTAGCAGCAGGGAATTAATTATAGATCAGACTGCTGAGGGAAGGACACTGCTCGAACCTCGATTTTTGTGCAGAAGTAGCTGTGGGATCCAGCGATACCCATCAAAGCATACAAGCATATACACAGACACTAAACGGTCTCAGTGTCAGTCCCACAGACCAACAAAGTGACAAAGAGCAAACTGAAGCTCACTGATGATGGAAATGGGGTAAGGTCACTGGTCACTGCCTGGCTCGACCCAAAGACAGCGGACAGACTGACCAGGCAGTGGCACTGAAACTTATCACGATCCCCCACTACCCAAACACCCCAAATAAATTGCAATTATTAATTACATTTGAATTAATACATTTTATTTAATTATTTAATACCATCATGCAATGTATCCATGTTTTTCTTAAAGTTACTTGTATTTCATTTCAAAATCAAATACAAACCTCTGTTTTCTGTCTTTTTTCCTCCCCTCACCAGTCTTCCCTCCCACTAGCAATTCCATCATGCATCACCAGGGGGCACCCCACCATGTTTTAAGCATTGGGGTGGGGTGGGGGGTTGAGGTCTCCATCCATTTAAGGAGAACCAGGGGGTTGTATTGGCTGGTTCTGAGTATTTGGGGTGGTTACAACCCCCCCCCCCCCCATAATATTCCCCCATTGGAACAGCACACAGTTTGAATATCTAGGGACCCAAAAGAAGCGGACGGAACCATTAAAAAAGCCAGAGCACAGATGCATGGCAGATTGGCACCTAGGCCTTCATGAACATAAACCTATAATTCACCCACATGTCTGATGAGAAGCTAAACAGAAAACTCAGTGTCAGGACCAAGGGCACTAATAATGAGTGACATGCTGTTTCACAGATATTGCGTTCACCAGATTTCATTCAGATTTTTGGCTTATTGGTCAAGGTTCATGCTGTATGACCATCTGACGTAGGCAGCTGGCCTAATGGATATTAAGTGCATTTCAAGGCGTCAAATAAATGTAAATATACTGTATAAGCCCCGCCCATAAAGATTAACCCCGTCTCGGCGTCCGTGGTCAACCTCTGGCTGGCCAACAACCCCGCCATCAATTTAAGGCAACCAGCGACACAATTAACAGTATCTGGTAACGAGGAATACATCGTTCATTAGGCATCGTCGTTAGCGTGTTTGCTGAATGGAGCTGGCAATTGGCACGCTGCAACCGTCAACTGGGGGCAGCAAGAAAGACAAAGACCACAGGACTCCCCCCCCCCCCCCCAGCAGAGGCTGACAGACATAGCCTGAAGCGCAGCACCAAGATTATTGGCTACAAACACGGGAGAACCAGCCAAAATATCAGCAACCTCACGCGGGCACTGAGCCAGCCAGCACTGTTTGCCAGTGTACGGCTCTGCAGTTTTTGTGTTCAGAGTATTGGTGGTTCAAACTCCATAGCCAGAAAAATATTTATATTACTACGTGTACCTTGAGCAAAGCCTTTAAAATTCAAAAATTCCTCAAGTGAATTCAGAGAAATTGACGACCTTGAGGTCTCACCCCAGCCTCGGCCTCCCCTGCGTGTCTCTCAGAAGAGCAAGACAGGATACGTGGAGACTGAACTTCGTAATACTACCATTTTGTTGTTAAATAATAAAGAAGATTTTTTTTTCTTTTTTTGCAAACATACATAGGCAAGTACAAAATAGCACATACATAATATAATTTTGGGGTTTGCCCTGCTGTCACAACCCCAGGAAGCTATAACCCAAGCAAAGCATTATGGGTCCAGGCCTTGGACGAACCAAACCACAGCACGTATCATCATGCTTCGGTAATATCACTACTGTTCTCCGATCAGGTTGGAAGCCGTGACCCCAAACCCACCTCCTATCTCCCTCAATCTGAAAAGAACTTCACAAAGACTCTAGTACAAGCAGGTGTGAGTGGGTAACTCTGCCATGAGACGCTGGGAAGTGCCGGAAAATCGATATGGATTACAGCAGAACAGTATCATGCAGAAGTTCAGAAATTCAGAAAGTTTAGTGTGTGTGTGTGTGTGTGTGTGTGTGTGAGGGGGTGACTTGCATTTTCTTAAATGGATGCCAGTCCCATAACAGATGTGGCTACATGTCACCTTATCTTGTCCCCCCCCGTTTGATCGTTAGCATATTTCTGCCATCATTCTGGCTCCTGGCAATTTCATAAGCATGTCATCCTTTTCTTGACATGAGGGCGTGAGCAAGATAAATACTGCGGTTAATAATTGCACTATTTCATTAGGAAGCTTCATTAATGAAACACTTATTCAGAGTTTGCATACAAGTGATGCAATGTAATCACTGGGCCTTCAAGTGGCATTTGCAGATCCTCCTTCCCATCCCCCCCCCCGTTCATTTTTAAGCTCCTGTTTTCCTGATCTTCCATTTTTCCATTTTTGTTTTACAAGGTGAAATGCAAATAAGCTTTACTTCTGGCCAGGTAAAGACAGCTGTGAATCAGACGGGGGGGGGGGGGGGTCCAGATACTGGGTGCTTTTGGGATTTCTTTGGGGGGGCTGCTAAAAACCAAAATTCAGCTGGATTTCTTCTCCAGCCCCCCCCACAAGGGTGATTCACCACTGATACCAGTTTTCATAAAAAGAATCCTTTGTCTGTCCCCTCCTTGTTGCCATGCTAAAATTAACCACCAGAATAGACACGATAAAAGCGTCGGCGCCGTGCAGCAGTTTGAAGCGCGTACCTTGCGAGGCTGGAAGTCGTACTTCACGCAGTGCTGGAAGCCCTTGCCCTTCGACTTCAGCGACGTCACGATCAAACAGTTCCCGACGAAATGCGCAGAGTAACCGATGCCCTTGCTGGTCCGAAAGCTGTTCAAAGAACCGGGGGGGGGGGGGTAAACATTTGCATTAGCTGTCACAGATTAAACGTGCAGAGACATCATAATGGCTATATTTGTCATCAAACACAAAAAAGAGAGACAACCGTAAAAAAAAAATACTAATTTGGTTAAATATGGATTTCAGTCCCCGATAAAAAATATATACTAAAAATACACTCATTGATGTTCAGGTTCAACTTAACCATTCATTGCCCTCTTTATACATACCAATTAGCATCAATACATATCAAATATGGTTACACATTAACATTCAGGAATTAATCTGTGGGGGTCCGTCCATCCATCCATCCATCCTCTATACCCACTGGTCCAATGCAAGGTTGTGGGGGTCCAGGTCTCTGAAGATACAGACTAAAGGCAAGGGATAACCCAGGATGATGCGCCAACCCATCACAGGGAACACACACGCACACACAAATCACCTCTGCACAGTTTTACAGAACACATATCGCTGCTTTCGTCTCGTCAGTCAAGTGACAGACTGATTGTCACCCTATGGCATCCGTCTCAAAATTGTCAGCTGTAGACAGACATTTAAAACCCGCAGCAAGCCTGAGGTACGGAGTTCTTAGCTCAGCCGATAGAGCTCGCCACCAGCCAGATGTTACAGATGTTCAGTGTGTCAAAGACACCTGGCATCACAGGCCATCGCTGGACATGCTTCTGGTCTTCCGGTTTCCCATGAGGCACTGCACTGAGTCTCATTCCAACCCGGTTCCTATGCTGCCCCACCACTTGCTGAGACACTGCCCTTGATGGTATGACCAGCTAGACACCAGACTGCCACCTTCATAATGCCTTTATAATGCATTTATAAAACATTCAAAAGCAGCATCTACAGTAAATATACCTTAACACCCTAACATACTTTAACAGTGTTAATATACATTAATAGCAAATGCTATATGATAATAAGAAACATTATAATTGTGTAATCATATAATGTTTGTTATAAATGTATAATAATGCTGTTAATGTATATCAGGTTGTTATGGTACTTATATGTTGCTTATGAGTGTTTTATGAATGCATTATGAAGGTGCACTGAATGTTCTATGAATGCATTATGAAGGTACATTGAATGTTCTATGAATGCATTATAAAAGTGCACCAAATGTTCTATGAATGCATTATGAAGGTGCACCGAATGTTCTATGAATGCATTATGAAGGTGCACTGAATGTTATTTGAATGCATTATGAAGGAGCACTGAATGTTCTATGAATGCATTATGAAGGTGCACCGAATGTTCTATGAATGCATTATGAAGGTGCACCGAATGTTCTATGAATGCATTATGAAGGTGCACCGAATGTTCTATGAATGCATGAGTAAGGCAATATGAAGATGCAGTCAAGCATTACCCACCAGATTTTGGGAATCAGAGTTTGGCCTTAAAACCATACCAATGACTTAACCGGTGACCCCACTGCCATAACCTTTGACCCTGCTCATCCAATCAGCAACAGCGTCAACATGCCACCCCTTCAATCTCACCTTTCCTCACACTTATTCTTTCTCCAGACATGTATGTGACGGCGTTGGTATTCATTCACCCGCAATGCGGTTGTACCAGTGTCCCGCCTTGCACCCACCCAGTCACTACAATTACACATTGTTTTATTTCACTCTCACCACCTACATCAAAATGCCTTCTTTGGTGTATTTAGCCACTTTAAATGTTGTAATAGTTGTAGTTTAACAGGTCAAATGCCATTTTAGCAGGTTAATGGCTAACAACGGTGGGAGTGAGCCAGGCAAGCTAGACGCACGTTAACACCGGCCAGCACATTTGCAGCTGACCCACATAATGAGAACTGGACAGAGAGGATGAGCCCCCCCCTTCTTTTCATTGTCTGTTCTTGTCATTTAACAAAATCTTCAGCCACCACAGATAGGCCCACAGTACGATTGTGGTTTTGAAGCTTAACGATAAAATAAAATGAAAGACTGGCACCATGAAGACACTCCATTTCAACACCTGGTAAATCAACACTACGGTGTGGGATCAATGGCTTTAAAGGCATTAACACAAAAAATGTGTTCATGTAAACTGGTACTAAACATCATGGGATGATCAGAAATACTGATCTGTAAATGGCCAGAAGGGTAACGTTATCTTATGCGTAATGCATTAGATATCTGATGACAGGTCATTAAAGTGGTCAGACAAGAAAATGGCAAGGAGCAGAATTAAATCGATTCCATAATATTAAATGACTCAGTTAATAACCACCATTGTGGCAGAAAAAGAATGTCTTTGTCACTCTACAACTACTCATAATAATTTCTTTTTTGATTGTTAACTAAAACATAAGGAGGAATAACTAGATTCAGTATTCAGAAAGTAAACCCCTCTCTGTGTTGCATAACGGTTTTGCGATTTGAAAGGCCGTAATGAAATGTAAAGGTCACCGCTAACGGCTCGGTGCAGCCTAGCTCAGCGGAGCGTTTCCGTAGCCCGCCTCCATTTGTTGTGTCTTCCAATAAATCATTAAGATATTTGACCATAATTAACAACTAAATTATGCTATCGGTACATCCCATCCCAGATTCATAACCCCAGAAGCCGCTAGCCTCGTGTCTCGTGTTCACACAAAATGAGTACTGCATCTGAAACATAGATGCAGAGTTGGGCATTTCAAATCCTGAAGCTACAAATCCAGACCAAGATTTTATTTCTACCAACCAGTTCACTACTCTTTGACTATGGCTCAGTTGGTTGGTAGAAATAAAATCCTTGTCTGGATTTGTAGCTTCTGGACGGGAAATGCCCAACACTGTTCAGATTCAGGATCTTTTCAGCTTTAACCAACTAGCCACAGGTTAAGATGATACTCTGGTTGGACTTTCCACTTCTTAGGCTTACACCTCATGTTGGCAGATTACCTACACCTACCAAAAGCTCTCCAGATCCCTTCACCAGTAGCCATGACATCCGTGGAGGCAAACTTACCAGTACAAGTATGGTTTATCCTTGTCCACATTGATATTGTTGAGAGGGTCCATTCGGAACCAAGTGTTGAGAGTGAAACCATTCTGGTAAGGCCACTTTGCAATGGGAGGTAATGCAATGGCCTGCGGAGACAGGTAGAAGGTATAAGGGGTGATAAAACAGAAAACATCCTAGCCTATCAAGTCATCTAAAAGGGACATAAGACGTTTCAACCAATCAAGTCATCTAATAGGGACATAAGACATTTCAACCAATCAAGTCATCTAATAGGAACATAAGACAACATCTCAGCCAAGAGTCATCTAGACTGGCCCAAGATTGATCCCAGGCAGATGAATGCATGTGACCAAGCAGGTTCAAATCGAATTACATTAAGCTACTCAGAAGCTAACAGCCTTGTGAGCCAGACTTGTTAAGCTCTATTAATCCATGAAGCCTCATGCAGAATTACAGCTGACATAAATCAGTGATGTATTTATCATCCAAACAAATTAATGCCAGAGGTCAGGGAGTATTCTCAGAATCAGAACTAAAGATCATAACTCAACCTTTAAACAGGCAAACCTACTAGTCTGAGGTTCTAGAATGAAGTTCATAAAAAGTAAGATATTCCAAATTTCTGATTATTTTCTTTCCATAATCAGCATAACTACAGAACATCTGCTTCATTCCCTGCTGCAAGTGGGCAGACCGATCAGCAGGACGGGTGGGACTTACTGCCGCACTGCGTCCTGGGAAGTTAAAGAAGGTGTCGGGTCCGTGCCTCTGGGGCATCTGATTCAGCACTGATAGCAGCTTGATGGCATGTCTTGGCTGCAGAGGAGGAGGACAACATGCAGGGAAAAGATGGGAGTTACTCATAAGAAAACAGGAGGTAAAGGGGGATAAAAAAAACCAGGACAACACCTTCACGGCTCCTTCTGCTACAGATCAATGTTGTGTCAAATCAGATCCAATCAAGCTACGCCTCCTTTGCCCACTCCCACCACTGTCAGTCAATAATCAGGCCACAGCAAACAGATGGCTCCCTCGAGGGACTTTTCTCTGAGCTGGTTAATGCCGCTCCATCGAGGGACCAAACCTTTAAATTGCACACAGGCTTGCCCGCCCCGGTGCCCCGTCCAGGCTCACCCACACTCCGCTCTCCCCACGCAGCATGCTGAAGAGGAGTTTCAGCTCCTTCACTGTGATGCTGTAGCTGGCCAGCACGCCCAGCATGTCCACCAGCAGATCTGCGCCGCAGGGAGGGAGAAACAAACCGTCAGACGCGAAATAGGGATGAACCCCAATGAAGAGACACAAGGAACCCCAGACCAACAGCAGATTAACTGTTACTGTGTCCATGTGAGGCAGGATATGTGGAGACAGCTGAGCTTTCAGAAATATACCAAATACTCAGACATAAGTCTGATCTGTTCTATGGAAAGAAGCCCCCAGTCATCTGTGTGCCTGAATACATATCTACATGTTTACATATTATGGATATTATCAACCTGTTCAGTACGCCCTCTCCTGTTGTATAAAGTCATTTAAATTCTATTCCAAGAAGATAAGACAACCCCAGTTTGTTAGATGTATTTTTTTTTGGGAAAGAAGACTGTCATGTTCCTGCCAGTACATATAGGAAATGACAGGCATACCGTTATGCCGTGGTTCACATGTATGTATTGAACCATGGGGGGGGGGGCAACCGAACGGTTCAATAAAATACCGTATACTGGTACACGGTTAAGTGAACATAACCTAAATATACAGTTATTTGGAAAAATAAAGAGTTTGTTGTTTAAGTAAAGGGTGACGTGTTATTTAACTTTAAATATAAGGATACAGAAACCTTACGTGACCATGGTCTGAAAACCAGGATAGATACCGAAATGTGGCCAAACAGTATCTTTACACCGCGATTACGTATGCATTTCTTCTGTTAGTATTAATACTTCTTATTTTGTGCTCGACATTTATTGGTGCTGTTCAACTGATTTTTGTTTATATAATACCCTGCCTTGCTTTGGCACTAACAGAAAGGCTCTCGCTGCCAATGAAGCAACAGAGTTTGAGAGAGAAGGGAGAACAAGGCAGAAAGTACTGGTACCCTAACAGAGAGAATAAGGATGAGAGAGCGCATGACAGGGAGCGTGACTAACACAGAGAGGAGGAGAGCAAGAGTGACAGGGGAGAGAGGGAATGAAAGAGAAAGATGTGGCTTGATATCCTTTCAAAGCAGAGAGCTTTTATTATTGTGAGCATATCCATCTTTCTATTGCTGTTCATCGATGCTGTTTATGGGTAGGCCATGAAATCGTTCGGGGAATGTGATAGAACGCAAGCCAGGCAAGACCAAGGACCACCTGATCCCGACGGCACGAGTGAGTAACTGCGGAAGGTCCTGCACCGACCATCACACAGCTTCCCAGCAGCCCAGCAGAACCTGAGATTTCTGTGTATGAACCTTTTCCCAGGCCTGTTCACGCATCCAAGGGGGAAAAAAATCACATTATCCTGTCCTTTCAACCCGGGCAAACAACATTCGTCGCAGCATTCTTGCAATGAGCAAACTGGGAATGTCCCCTTTATGTGTACATAAAACCAGTATGGAAACAGTTTCACCTTTTCTTTTGTCTGGGGGCAGTGATCCCACAAAACATCTCAAGAGATGTAGAGCCACAAAAATCCACAGAGGTGTTTAGGGAAGAGCTGGTGTCAGTCTGAGAAGGTCCAAAGAAGACCAAACAGGAAGTGACCCGTGGCATAGCACCAAGCACCGACAATAATAACTTAACCAAATTTCAAATATTACTTTAAAAATATATTTCAAGGTTCTGTTATGAGAATAACCCTGACTAATGAGATTTTTTTTCAATTTGTTTTCCTGTCAACACTCAAACTCTTTTGCCCCTGTATCATCGCTTGGGTAAATGAAATTGTGTTAATCCACTGTGAAAGACTGGAGCGTGGAATCATAGGAATTTCGCTAAATGGTTCAGGTGAGTGTGTCAGGCTTTGAGCGCCCACCCAGCCATGCACACTGGTATCCAGCACAGAAGACAAAGAACCTGAGACAACCTCTCAGCGTAAAGAACACTAGCGCACAGCAGTACTTCTGCAAGCAAGCAAGGTCTAGCTATTGCTATGTTTGTCAGGTCAGGCTGGAAACACATTAAATGCCAGTGCGAGCGCTGGCATTATCAGCCATGTTTGTGTAGACAGCCTGGAAGCGCACTTAATGCCTGTGAGACCACTGGCAATATCAGATGTGTCTAAGGTCAGGTTGGAAGCAAGTTTAATGCTTGTGAGATCATCGGAAACATCGTACATGTTTGGGAGTATGTTTAATGTCCATGAAAGTATTAGAATCATCAGCCATTTTGTGACATTTGATATCTGGTCAGTCACTGGAACCAGCAAAGATTACAGTGCCATATTTATGGATGTTTTACCAAATCTGGAAGGTATTCCACAAAGTAGGATTCCTTTATCAGATGTCTTGGTCCCACCTCCTCTACAATCCGATTGGTTATTTCTCTGAACCAATCATTTTTCCTCCTGCTCTCAGAACATTTTTGTGCAAGTAAACAGTAAGGGCCATAGACGCTGGACATACCTGCGATCATGTCATCAACTGCGCCCATCTTGCCCAGCACCTGCTGGATGAGGCCCACCTCGGTGCTGGTCTGCAGGTTGCGCACGCTCTTGCGCAAAATGGCCGTGAACATGCTCCACATCTCGGCCTGGCAGGGCAGGTCGCAGTGCTCCAGCAGCTCCACCATGCAGCCGATGCTCTCCGCATCCTGGATGATGAAGTTGGTCTCCAGGTCAAACTCACCGCCCACGAGCTGCATGACACCAAAAAGGAAGACAAGCAAGAGCTCAGGAAATGAGTCCCAATTGCACCAGAGTATGGCTCAGCCTGTTATAACCCAAGGAACACTAGCAAGGTTGGAAGGTGGTGAGCGACTCAGCAGGTCAAGCCTGTGATCAGAAGGGCACCAGCTCAAACTCTGGTCTCAGTAGAACAGTCACATCTGCACTGGGCCCTTAAAGTAAGGCCCCTAACCCCCTGAAATGCTCGGGGGGGCCAACCTGATGCTCAGACTAATACACGAAAGCTCTGAACTGTTTTTATTTATCTGTGTGTGCATATCTCAAAGAGGAGCGTGATGAGATACGTGGAAAAGGATTTCGATTTTTTCACCAAATGACCTCAGATAAACCCTTATTTCAAGTGTCTCCAAAATTTGGACCAGGCAAGCACTAGCTAAAGATATTATCACGATTAACTCACCGTAGTTACCAAACTAATTATTGCTGCTTAAAAGGTTTGGTTGTTAAACTGTCAGAACAGACGTGCTTCCTTGACAGCGCCAGGCTTGACAGCATTTACCGTATGCATTTCCTGTCAGCTTCTGAGCTGAACTGAACAGACAAAAGGAAAATGGGAGACAAAGAACTTCAGGGGAAGAGAGGAGGTGACAGGTGTAAAAAAACAACTAGACTGGTAGAGGGAAGAAAGGATGAGGGGCAATAAACCATAAAATCATACAAGAGAGATATCTTCCCTGTATTTCTACATGCATGTGTGTGGACTTGTTAGCGTCCTGCACAGAAATATGCCCTCCACTCAGCCGCTGGCTTCTTTTACGCAAGTAAACAAACAAGCCCCCACACTACTGTAGAACTGTACACATTATAACATCTGCTTGGTGGTGCTTTTTTGGAGCTTCAGAATACGCCTTTCTTCAGTGGGGTACTCTTGGTGCGAGATGGGCCGCGCGCTCTCCCATGACACGCTGTACCGTCAGGCGACCACCAGGGCAATAAAAAAAAAGCTGTGCAAGACGCCATGGCTGAAGCGGACGCAAACTAAGGTCCCAGGAATGACAGCATTGGAGGGATTTGTGCAACTAACATTAACTTGGGTCTTGGTGTCTACATATAGAATTGTGTGTCAGACCCATTTTATTGTGCTTGTGGCAGAGTCTGGAGAAGTATTGGTGATTTGTATATATGTTATAAATCTCTAGGGTATTGTGCTACTTTTAGTTTTGGTGGAGGTTTCAGGGGTTATTTTACCCCAAAAAGCATTCCCTTTTTCTGTGTTATGCCCTCACAGAGACTATAATCATCCAGATTAATGCAGCCAGCTTCCATCACCTGTCACTGACGACAACCTTGCAAAACCCCACCCACACTGGCCCATGGGAGTGATGGATAACATAGCTATTTATTCTTAGACTGAGGCACCGGGTAACATGAGACTCGTCAGCCTGAAGCTCACAACATGTCCTACATGACAGACTACTTTGAAGAGGCACAACGTTCCTGTTGGCATGCGATCAGCTGAAACTGAAGATCACTGTAAGATGAAGAAATTATGAAAGCGAGAGGAGACCACATGACCCAGCCTGGTGGTACAACCAGTCAAGATCACATCACTGGTCTTCAAGATTTAATGACTTGGTAATATTTTCCTGAACTTCTGGTATGCATCTAAATCCTTAGATCTCTTTGTTTGCTGTTGAGAAGAATGGTTTGTAACTGTTTTTAAAGTCCTTTTCTGTGTTCATGAAGCCGGTCATGGAAGACAACGGGGAAAGCTATCCACCATCTTCTCAGCATCCAATACCTTGTTTGAACCTCTCACTTGCTTAATAAGTAATCACCTCCCATCAATGATCTAATATTCTATTAACAGCAGTACTAGTTTTAGTTTTGTTACTATTATGGTGCTTGTTCAGCCAATACTTTATGCACAAGTTAAGTCCTTTAGCTTTACAGTGTATAAGAAAAGTAAATGGGAAAAAAGCGAATGCTCCAGGGCGGTGGTTGTCCAGTCTCTTTAGAGACCTGTAGTCTTCCAGATGCCGATTATGTCCCATCAGCAGCACACCTGCAGGCTATAAAGCTTTTGCTACGGTTTTTCCAATGAGCGGTTTCATCTACATAGTGCTCAAACCCAAACGTACGTGAGCAGAAAACTAATTAGCATCAGAAAAAACCCGAACAAAGTGGATCCGTTAAGCACACTTAAAAAGAACCCCGTAGCACATGACTAGACCCGTTACTGTCTTAAATTTCATACATTATCAAATTTGTAGCTCATTACGTATTTTAAGTGTTTCCGCGGGAAAAACAATTGTGTTGCGGTGGAGGACCACATTGTTATTTGCGTTTCATATTAGTTCCGAAAGTATAAATGGCTTGTTAAACATAAATTAAATGTTAAAAGGCAACTTTCCATCCGAAGCTTGCGTTCAGGAAAAAGAACAATATGCTTGTGCCGTTTATCATCCAAGCGCAATAATCATTACGCGAAATTAGGGCTGAGCCGGGAACAAACATAAAGTTCCAGTCACTGGTTCTAACTGCTTTACACCGAGAATCCCAACGACGGCCGGTGCTGTACCGACGACGTGTATAAAACCCTTCCCACTATTCCCCCCACTATATTACGCCGCATTTTTCTGCAAGGATTAGCTGTTACTTTTTATGGACGTTTACACGCCTACGAAAACAAATACACGGTGTAACGAAGTAACAGATGCCTTGTATACATGTTCCGTAGCCAGGGGACCGTTTTCGGCACCTGTTCCCGCCGAAGCTCTTTTACCTATTTTATAAACGACGCCGCACGAGACGTATGAAATTCAAGCAGCAGGATCGCCCGGCATGGCAGCACGCGCCAGGATCTGCGCCTTCATATTTAGGCTACAATAAAACTGTCCAATTTAACACTGTTCCAGCGAAATATTAACTTTTTTTTTGTTAAAGCCTCAGAAACGGCAGATTCATATTTAGTCTGCGCTAAAACTGTCCAATTCAACACCGTTCCAGCGAAATGTTAACTTCTTGTTAAAGCGTTATACGATTTTTTCCCTGGCTAGTTTTCAGTTGGAGATAGTGTCCAATTCATTATATGAATTGTATACACCGCACAGGATTTGAACCTCCTTGTCTATAGAGAAATGACACCTGCTCTGCCTCCTTCCGATCATTATGTCACGTTAATATCACGTGACCCCGCCATTGTCTCATCAGGATTTTAGCTTCGCGACAGGTGGTCTCTCTGGAAGGGCCACCTGACAAATATTGTGGCTGGCATCATGCCCATCCAACACGGAACGGAAACCAATCCAAAGTGTACGGCTGCTATTTTAAAAAACCTTTTCATTATTGATGCATTTTGCATTTGCACAAAAGTATTTTCGTTTACATGATTTCAGTATGTTCATCCTTATGCAACAGACTGTGAGGTAAGCCAAGCCCCATACACACTAAAGCCACCTGTGGTACTTCACTTCAGATGGCGAACTCTGCAGAGAACACCTGTCCACACCAGTCCACTCATCACACTTAGGCGATCCTCTCAGAGGGCTGTCAAAATGTCTTTGGTGAATAGCAAAATATCTGAATCATCAAGCAGATCCACGTCAATGCAGGAAGATTGGAACCGTTTCTGCTGGTCTAGGACTGATTTGCTTTGTAATGCTCACTGCCAACTACATTAAGGGCCTATTTATACTAGAACGAAAAGGAAAAGCATAGACTTTCTCAATTCTAACCGCCCTATTTAAATTTCTGTTTCACTTCCATATTTCTGCAAAACATCTTTTTGTTATACAAGATTACTTGTTTGCAAGGGGGAAAAAAGTCATTAGGAAACCAAAGTGATACTGGGCCTGTTTATCTTTCCAGGAGAAGCAGCAAAATCAACATATGCACAGCTTTGAGGCTGGAAGCGAATTAATGTGGGGTTGGGGGGGTGCAGGGTGCAGTGAAAGACTCCACCCACGGCTTTGTACTGGCACAAACTGGGCATGCTAAGTATTCAACAAGATCAGCTCTGTCAATTAGAGCCAGTTCGGAATGGCAGTGAGGAGGCCCAGCATCTAAGCCAGTTAGGAATGGCAGTGAGGAGGCCCAGCATCTAAGCCAGTTCGGAATGGCAGTGAGGAGGCCCAGCATCTAAGCCAGTTAGGAATGGCAGTGAGGAGGCCCAGCATCTAA
>JABFEB020000038.1:14565229-14577970 GCA_019775895.2 Stomatorhinus ivindoensis | reverse complement strand
AGGCCGCTACTCCCGCCGTGCAGCAGCGTAGCGTGCGTACTCCCAGCATCCTACATCTCTGTACCCTTAAAATGATGATGAATAACGACTACGAACATCTAAGCTACGAACGGCCGTTTGGAACGTAACTAGAGGAGCGTCTGCACTCCAGAAAGGGGGGTGCATGTGTATTCCAGTTACATCAACCCCCCCACCCACACGCACACCTGACCTCTGTTCATCACGGCAGCGGGCGTCCTGACTTTGATCCCCGTTAACTGCGCCCCCCACCCACCCAAAAGCAATCCATCAGCAGCTTCATTAGCGGTTTAATGATAGGGGACAGTTTGTTTGCACACAGCATGACCCCATAAAAGCCGGCGTCTTTAAGAAGCAGACTGCAGCTGCGGCAGGAGGGGGGCAGGGACGTCACCTCACGAAAGCCGGCCTTCATTAGTGGCTGGGGACGGCGTGCTGCTTTGCTCTATACGAAGGTCTGCGGCAGTCATGGAAAATGATCTTTAAATGATCGTTATGTTGGTGTCAAACTATGCTATTATGCCTGTCAAAGTGTGCCAGCTTAGCCGCTTCAAAACCTCCCCGAAAATCACCACAGTATTTGCAGCAACCATCCAACGCACCCACGTATTTTTTGTCTCGACCACTAGCATGTCATGTTTGGCTCATCATTACCTCATTGGGTTATTTTAAGTTAATCAGTTAATTGAGCTGGTGGAGAAATTTAGCTCGTACACGGAATGGTTGAGGTGCCCCGGAGGAGAGGTTTGGGAACCAAAGAGGTGGTCATCTAGCCATCCAAGTAGATCAGTTAGGTTTTGGAGAACAGAAGAAATTCCTGTTTGATATCATGTTACTACTAATTTGCATACGTTTGCATATGTTAAATTGTGTAAATATACACTTACTTTCAGGATCAGTTTAGCGGATAAAGAGAGCAGGTCTGGGTGACAGTCTTGTATTCGGAGTATTACCGTGGTGACAGGTTGTCCTTCTTCAGGATGTTGAGGTGAAAAAGTGAGGGCGCCAAGCACACAGCGATGTTCATGGGAGTCATCTGGTTCTCCCCCACAGAGGAAGTGACATCACTCAGAAAGCACAGCAGGGCCTGCAGCACCTCGCGGTTCTCGTCCGACATCAGCATGATGGCTGCCTGCACTGCCTGAAGTCGCTGCTCCTTGGGTACGTCTGTATGAGGGGGTTCAGGCGGTGGGACGAGAGTGGAATGTGAATGGCAGCGAGTGCATGTTAGCGGGGGAGGGGACCGGGATGAAAGCAGGAGGAGATGAAAGAAGCCCCAGGTGGTTGTTATTACGATCCCTACGAGACGGCCAAGTGAAAACGCACATGCAGAGCACCTCCTCAGGCGCACTCATTGTCCTAAATTATGTGAGCGTGCACTATGCCTCCAGACAGACTGGAGATGATGATGAAGTGACTCACACCAAAGGTGTGAGAAAATCACCTGGGAGGCGGCCCCCCAAATTAAAGACTGCATATGTTGACTGACTGAAGTTTATTTAATCGATGTTGGCCTCGCCCACGTATATTTCAGGCGTGTGCTGTATTTGCACTGGCGAATGCACAGAAAAGTGTCTGCCCTAAATTATCCACGGCCGCAGACCGTTCTGATGCTCACACTGGTAGATGTGCAGGAAGGTCTCGCCCAGCTTGCTGGTCAGCAAAGGTTCGGGTAGGTCTCTGAAGAACTGCTTCAGCATGTCCGCCACGTCATAGGCCGACTGCTCCTCATAGTCGACGTGCTCGGGGGAGCTCTCGTTCATCTGCCTCAGTGCCTGGATCCGCGACTTCACCCCCGACTTGCGGAAAAGGCCCACCTGTGCAGGAGGATAGGGTTGACGGTACGGGGAATGCTGGTGATCCATGGGTCAGGCGTCGCGTGGGTTTACATTTTCAAAGACCTCAATCCTGGGCTTGGGATTCAGGATGAGGTCATTCACAGTCTGCCGTCTCATTTCCAATTTACTGCACAAACACAGGCTACATAATTTCTTTGTTGTTCCCTGTCCACTTAATTAAATGGAGCATAAAAAGAGTATCAAGATGAGTGTCAAAGGCCCTGTAATGCACGTAGTTTGACTTAGCTAGTTCACGTTCAGGGGCCTGTACTACGAAGCGGGGTTACTGACTTATCAGGGTAACTTGTCGGATTTAAGGTAGTCTGGGCAAAATGTAAGTGAATGAATATGAAGTCCATTTAAACTGTGGTACCTTAAATCCGACAAGTTACCCCAATAAGCCAGTAAACCCGCTTCGTAGTACAGGCCACAGGAGTGAAACAGTGTAAACAAACGAAAAAAATACCCCTTCTGGAACAGCCCAGATGGGAAATCTGAATCCTAGAAGCTTCCCTCCAGATTCAAGGCTGACCTGTGATCTGCATACCTCCCTCAGCACATGAATCACCTTCCTCAGCACCTGAATCACCTCCCTCAGCACATGAATCACCTCCCTCAGCACGTGAATCACCTTGGTCAGTACCTGAATCACCTCCCTCAGCACCTGAATCACCTTGGTCAGCACCTGAATCACTTCCCTCAGCACCTGAATCACCTCCCTCAGCACCTGAATCACTTCCCTTAGCACCTGAATCACCTCCCTCAGCACATGAATCACCTCCCTCAGCACCTGAATCCCGGCTCATCGACTTCCAACCAACCACTGATTAAACCTGTGTTTTCTTGTTGTGTTGTTAATTTCTTTAATGTTCTTTAATGCTCTGCCGCATTGCAATATTTAATACTGCTGTCCAAGGGCATCGTTAGAAATGGATAGATAGGGGGCTGAGTCTTTACTGGTAGGGGCAATGGAACAAATATAATATAAAAAGCTACTCGTGTCTTAAGGCAACAAATACACATTTATGGGGGGGCTAAAAACATTTTATGGCGGCTAAAGCCCCCTAAAATAGGCATAATGCTGCCCCTGCTACTGTACATATAATGTATTTCGACACCACACTGCACTGCACTGCACTGTTACTCTCTTTTTGTTATTTTTCCCTATATGCTGCAAACTCTCTTGGGGTTTTGTGACCTCAGGAAAAGCCTCTTGTTCCTTTGTCATCTTGTATGGAATGAAATGAAAATTTAATTGAATAGAACTGAACTGATCCAAGCTAAACTGAATTGAAGTGAACTGAAATGAAATTAATTGAATTGAGCTGAAATAAATTAAACAGAAATTAAATTAAATTAACTGAAAATAGGAGCCTGCAGCAGCAGTTCTGACTCACCTGGTCTAGACACTGGCTCCTTAGGTAATGCAGGGCTTGCTGCAGGCTACCAGGCAACGGCTGCCCAGACCGCTGCACATGGATGATCAGCGGGACCCCAAAGACATTTTTGTCCTTGTAGTCCGGCACCTTCATCCTCTTCATGAACTTGGGCACCGACCTGAGGGTGACGGAGGTCTTTAGAGAAGACGGGGTCCCACCACGCTCATTCTGCCTCGAATATTCTCTCGCAGATGGCGTCACGTTTAAAAGACTGTGTTTAACTACGTGGAAATGTGTGTTTATGGAACTCAGATAGCAAGCCTTCCATCCAGGCCTGGCGCTCCCCCCTACCTGACCCCAGGCCCCCACATAGCCCCCTAGGTGTCCAGACAGTCTGTTTTTATGAGCCTTAATGAAAAAAGATAAAATGGAAAAAGAGGCCTGTAGACCAGAGCTGGCCGTCTTTATGTGGCGCTGGGGGGGCCCGACAATCTCTCTAATACGCCGGCAGTGAGGCACGCGTTCCCAGCTACTTCCCCAAGTGTTTACAGACACATGCCAAACAACAGGCAAAATAAAAATTACAGAAAGAGGCATACAGACGCTCCCTGGGGACAATGGTCCGTGTTATGATATTTTTTTCACGATGGGCAAAATTCAGTACATATGTAAAATTCAGTACATAGATATGAGATATTCAATACATTATTATAAAACAGGCTTTGTGTTCATGATTTTGCCCAGCTGTCGGGTATTGTAAGTGTTTTAAACATGTTTAAGGTTGCTTAAGCTAGGCTATGGTGTTTGTTAGGGTTAGGGTTAGGGTTAGGGTTAGGTGTACTGAATTGTATTAAAATGCATTTTCACTTTATGATATTTTCACCATACGATAGGCTTGTTGGAACGTAACGCCATCGTAACCTGGGGAGTGTATGTATATAGTGTGTATATGCAGGCACACACACAGGCAGGAGGATCCACACACACACACGCACACACACACACACAGGCAGGAGGATCCACACACACACACACACACACACACAGGCAGGAGGATCCACACACACACACACAAGCTTAGTTTGTCGAGCCAGAAGGTGGAAGCCATGCTGCATTAGGCACTCCCAACAATCTCCACAAGAGGGCACCAGGTAGAGAATGTTCTGCTGGATGATGTCAGCACAACTGCAAATGTTCATCAGTGAATGCGCAGGGGTGAGATGTGAATCAGAAGCTAGATGAGGTCAAAACCCAAAACAGAGAGAAACCTTGAAGTCCTTCTATGTTCTTGTATGGATAATTAACCCATTTGTCTCCTATTCTCCTGTTAATTCCAGGCCAAACTCTGCGCTGCCTCAACTTCCAAATATTTAGCAGACGGCTCAGCCAATCCCTAGAGCAACTGGGGGTTAAAGGCCGTGCTCAAAAGCCCAACGGTGAAATCACTCTGCCAACTATGGGATGTAAATCTGCAACCTTCTGGTCACAGGCACAGTGTCTTAACCCAACGAGCTACACATCACTTCACGTCAGTCACACTAGTCTGACTCACCAGGTCCATCCATGTTTGTTGGACATGGAGTATTTCTCCATGATGGCAGTGAGGCGCAGGAGGGAGAATTTCTGCAGCAAGCAGAGCTGGCCTACTGATTGGCTGTTGATCTGCAATGAGGCACTGGATTGGCCGAGGTGGCAGGAGATCCTGAAGCTGGGCCACCGCAGGCTGTTGACAGGGAAGGGGGTTGAACTTCGATGCACGTGGGCGTCAAACAGGAAATGACAACACTGACAAGTCACATGTCAACATGTCAGCTAGGCAAGCGGATCCATGACTGACCGCCACTCACCGGCTAGGTCTGGTGAGCGAGGCCCCGACGCCAGAATCCCTCCTCTCCCTCGTCCCACTGGAGTCTGTGTCATTAAGTGAAATGCCGTCTCTGTCCAGGTCACTGGGCGTGGTCCAGCCCTCCAGCGCCGAGCTCCCCTCACCGTCCAGTGTCACCTGGCTGGCAGAGTTGCGCCGGGCCTCACCCTCGGGCAGGACGCTCCGGGACCAGTTGTTGACCAGCCTCTGCAGGCCGTTGACATGCTGCAGGATGTCGTCCAGCTGTGGGAACAAGTCCTCCTTCTCCAGAACCATCAGGTCCCCGGCACTGGCATAAAGGTGGGAGCTGGGGACGTTGTCGTAGACACTGGCGCGGCTGCCCCGTGGACAGAGCCGGGAGATCGGAGCCAGGCCCCGGTGCTGCCGGACGTTGGGCTGCCGCCCGGAGCTCACGCCGGTGCCGGGGCTGGGCGTCAGGCTCTCTACGGAAAGCGCCTTCGGGAAGGTACCCGGCTTGTGGTCCTTGGGGACGTGCACCACCAGGTCCTCATAGGAGCGGCACTCGCTCCGGCGCCCTTGCTCGGCAGTCTTCCTCATGGGGGCGCCAGCGAGCACATCCAGGTCTTCCAGGTAGACGCCACTGCGCTTGTGGAGGGCCCGCTGCGGTTTCAGGCCGGGCGTGCTGCCGGGGCTGTCGCTGGGCTCGGAGTGCCGGCCGCCACCGCTGTTTACCTCCAGCGCAGCCGCATCCCCGTTGGCAATCTCTACACACTGCAGCGCACGGAGGCTTTCGGGCTCATACTGAAGGACAGGCCCGCTGATGGTCGTGGTCTTGCGGGCAGCCTTCCCTGACGAGGACCGCCGGGAACGCAACGTCTCCATGCGGCGCAGGAAGTCTTTGGCGCGTGTCCGGCCGTGCCGGCTGCTTTTGGAGGGCAGAGAGCTATACCGAAGCCGGTCGTCAGACATTGGGGACGGTGCCAACGAGCTGGGGTCGGGCATGATGGAGGCTGAGGCGGAGCGAGCAGGCCTCAGGGTGGCCAGATCTCCACTCCTGCTGCCGTCGCTGCTCCCACTGTGCAGTGACGATACCTCAGGCTCGCTCAGGTCTGTTAGCACGCTCTCCCGACTGCCTGCCCCCTGTAGCTCCGCCTCCAGGCCTCTGGGACACGCCCCCTCCTCGCCTTCCAGGATGCAGTCGATGTCCTGCAGTCTCGACCACCGCCGACTACTCCACTCAAACGTCCATCGGTTGCTGATCGCCAACTGATCCTCTTCATCTGAGTCTTCGCTCTGTAGATTTTTTTCCGAGGAAAGTGAAAGAAATGTGATCAGCTGCAAGCTGGGTTGATGGTCATCTAATCCTACGTACCTCAGTCACACAATTAGCAGCAACAGTATATTTTCCAACCGCTAAGTCAACAACAGAAACAAATAACGAGCTTAAGAGTGCAAAGTCAAATTCAAACTGGGCTAAGGGTCAGCACAGATTCTCTAGCAGCTCCTACTGCACAGTCAACATCTTCTGCAACCCCATGGGTCTGCTGGTGAAGGTCGTGCAGGGCTGTATAATACTGATGGGAAACGTCACCATGGTAACTGCTGAGAGTGGCAGCACAGTGGTCAAAATGCTTCCCTCAAACGGCCAGTGGTTATGGCAGTGCACTTTTCACAGAGGACTTCCATTAAGCAAGCACTACGTACCGACTATGACCCACATAGAGGCGACATTATATCCCAGCTCTGGCTGTCCTTATCAAGAAAACCATAGTCAAGCCCTGTCTGCTTTTCTATAATAAGGTATGTGGTTGTGGGTAATTTCGGACCGATTGTTCTGCTAATTGGGGTTTCAAAACTGTGTGCTGCATTACAACAGAAATGAAGGAACAGGGCATCCTTAGATAAAAGATCACATCCTTTGTAATCAGTGTTGGGCATTTCAGGTCCCGAAAGATTTTTTTCTACCAACCAGTTGAGTACTCTGTAACTGTAACTGTGACTCTGTGACTGTGACTCTGTAACTGTGACTCTGTAACTGTGACTCTGTATCTGTGACTCTTCATGCTCAAATGGTTGGTAGAAACACAATATTGGTCTGGATTTGTAGTTATTAGGCCAACACTGATTGTAATACACCCACCCAAGTATTGTAATAAATCCAACCAAACCAACATTCTGCAGCCAAAAAAAACAGAGGCAATGATCACAAAATCAACCGAGACATAACAATGGAAAAACTCTTAAGTGTCCTCCAAACTGGTTTAACAGGATAAAAGGCCCAGGGGCCAAGCTGTTGCCCCCCCCACCACATCAGAAATGAAACATGGCCAAAGCACTTGTTTTAAGAACCTTCAGAAGCCCGACAGCACGTTAATGTTCCAGAACTTCCCAGGAGGCCAGACATCAGTATTCCTCTCAAAGCCCGGCCATCACAGCTGCGGCGGAAACCTGACACTCAAATTAACCTCACGAAGAACAAGCCTTTCTGGAGAAAGAACCAACTTCAGATAGCGAGGAGGTGGGAGGACATCTGTAGGCCTAACTGGGTGACGGTCTGGGCTGCCCACTCTGCCCACAACAGATCTCTCAGCAAGAATAACCACTATATTTACTTTCCAAACTGGAGAAGAACACATGTTGTTAAAATCACAGCATGACCTCTTCAACAGGACCATAAATCATTATGCAGTAGAGTCAGGTAGATCTGCACTTACTTTCTTCTTGGGAAGGCTGACGTCCAGTTTCATAGAGGCGCACTTGTTCAAGGTGTTAAGTCGTCTGGAAGAGAGACAGTGAGTGTGTTCAGCCTGGTAGACGATGGAGCCCATTCCTGTGCACTTCGCTGGGTTCCTTGCATAGTTCTCCTGCTTTCTGAAAAGCCCCCCAGAGCAAGGCAGGCTCTCTGTGTTCTGCTGCGCCTAAACCCGACAGAGGCGGCTAAGTGTTCTGCCGCCCTGGGCTCCGTGCCATCCGATTGGCTGCCGGCAGCTTGGCGGCTGGGGTTCAGTGACACTGTTTATCCTGGGGCCCAAGGACGACAGGGGAGGCGAGGCTCCGCCCCCTCTGTGATGTCAACACCAGAGAATTCTACTCCAACACTCTGCTCAGGCTGCCTTACACCACGGGAGTGAAGTCTGGCCCCTCCCCCTCCCCCAAGCCATCACACTCACATCACAGTGACATCACAAATTGTTTAAACTCATCTAAAACGCCCATGATTTGAGGGGTACAAATCCCAGCTGGCATCTCTCTGGAACAGCTGCTTTTCCTTAAAACACACCCCTAACAAACCTCCCCAGTGAACTCAGTCAACTCCAGCCAATCCCCCCCACCTCCCCAAAATCTCCTACAGCACCAGCAGCAATTTCCTGTTGTTATTGTTCCTTGTAACATATAAGGAAAAAAAAACACACCATCCCACGCTAATTGAATACAAGAACAGTGACTGACTGAATCTGGCCAAAGTACGTTTGCTGGTCGAACTGTGTCCTTTTACTATTGCAAATGCAAATTTCATTCAACTGCCGAAAGGATGTTCAAACTGAAAATGTGGTGTGGGACACAGGGGGGATACAGGGCAGCCCTGATACAGAGGGGAAGGGGCTCTGTGTAGATGGGGGGGGGTTCCTGCCTGCAGGCTGGACGTCTGTTAAACTCCTGCCACTGTCTCCCCGGGGCCACATGGTCCTTTGAATCCCAGATCAGAGCATCAGGCAGAGGGAGCAGGTTGAGATCAAAGAGAAAGATGCCATAACCCAGTGGTGCTACTCCATGAGGTGCTGGGGGGTCACAAGTCTGGCTGGGGCAAGTGGACGAGGCAGGGACTCTCATCTCACACCTCGGGGGCAGCAAGAAGAGAGGAGTCACATGGATAACATGGAAGAGCCTTCCCAGTCCCCTGCCCAGTCTGCTATGTGCTGGACTCGGGGAATGGCTAACGCAAGGGTAAAGTGCGCCCCCTTGTGGACCGTTTCCTCAAAAACCGTGGCCACTTCACCCTGTTTTCTCATTGGGAATTCTGATTTGGATTCTTGCCACAGAAAGATGAAATTTAAGCTCCAGATAAATGCCATTAAATGTTTTATTTCTGTAACGCCGCAGTACTCTGTCGGCAAATACAGACATAATAATGGGCAGAGAGAAATTAATCACACAGTAAAAGGGAAAATATACATTCCTGTAACATAGAAAGATCAAATTTCTCACAGGAAAACAAATCATCTAATAGCCAATTTCCATCCTCTGGTTACCTAGGATTTCAGTGATAAGCGTCATATCCTGAAAAATGTCACTGATTAGCGCCATATTTGTTTTAATATATGCAATTACAATTACAATTACAGCCCCCACTCCACCATCCCCTTCCCCCTCGTGTCCCTGACCAGCATAAGCATTTAGAGGCAGGACAAATGGAATTAACAGAACAGCCCACAGTCATTCGCACATTTATTTCACTTCGAATTCTGATATGTTTTTCGAGAATAATTTCAGCTAATTCTGCAGTAATGGTTTCTAATGAAATCCACGGCTGTAAAATTCTAGTTGGGTCGTGGGAACGGGTTCGAATGACAGCCGGCACACGCATGGCACTCGAAGGAATGTGGGAGGACATCCACAAATCCGGCTCCCCCTCCCACTTCTCCCACCCGTCTCTCATCCCAAAATGGACGCGACCGGTGCTGACGCACATGGGCTCCTAACCCTTGTTTTGCTCACATCCTTACCGGCAGAGAGGCTCCACCAGGTCCTTGTCCAGGAAATCATGATCTCTTTTAACGGAGGAGATGTCGATGGGCAGCTGGGAATCTGAAAGGAGAAGGTAGAGACACTCTTCAGGGGGCTGTGCTTTTACACGCATATCTGCTGAGGGACTCCTGTTGTCAGAAAGTCCGTCTGCGAGTCAAGAAGGATGAGCAGCGGGTGCCATTTCCGAAAGGCTCCAGCTGAGAAGCAGACAAGGCAGGGTGGGAATGACGACGGTTCTGAGCGAACGGACACCAGGCCCACGGGTCTCATTTGCGCCTGGTCAACCGAGAAACCGTCTAAGTTGGAACTGAATCGTGGAAGCTGCGGAGGAAACATCTGGCAACACCCAAGACGGAAAAATACACAAAGGCAGCTAAAAGTAACGACCTGGGCTATCCTGTGGTTTAACGCTGGAGCCCTTTAATCCCTCGTGGCCATTACGGGAAGACGCGAGATTAGTGGACCTGTTTTGGATGCAAGGCACAGCAGGGAGCCAGCAGCCTTGTTCCGGCAACGCATGTGTATAGACAGGCCACGCCCCTCAGCCGCCATCGTCAGGCCACGCCCCTCAGCCGCCACCGTCAGGCCACGCCCCTCAGCCGCCATCGTCAGGCCACACCCCTCAGCCTCCATCGTCAGGCCACGCCCCTCAGCCGCCATCGTCAGGCCACGCCCCTCAGCCGCCACCGTCAGGCCACGCCCCTCAGCCTCCACCGTCAGGCCACGCCCCTCAGCCGCCACCGTTTGCTTACGTGACAGTTGGTGGGAGGGCAGGTCCCCAGCTGCCGCCATTGGCATTCCATTGCTTTTATAAGGCACCGCTAATGCCATCCTGCGATGGGCCCACGTCGAGGTCTGCTAATGCCATGCCTGAGTCATTTTTAGACGGCTGTCGTTCTGGTCATTGTGATTCCGGAAAATGCCAGTTCAGTCCTTCTTGGGACCTCTTAAAAGCTCAACTCCCCGGAAATTGTAATTTTGCATGGAAATATATGTTGACATACAGACAGACATTTAGATGAACGTGAGCATGGGTGAAAGCTACTGGCCAGCTCCCCCACATTTTTACCCATAATTCCTGACGGAGAGACTTATAAACCCATGACCCACTGACCAGCCTGGGCATAGGAGGTCAGCGTGGTCTTCAAGGAGGGCCTGCGGTCAACAAAGGCCTTTTCCCATGCTCCCCCCCCATTGAGTCAAGCCTGGAAATAGCTCTCGACGCCCCCCTTCCCCAGAACGAGCTGGAAGCAGGCCCAGCTTGCAGTCAGTCTGTACGCAGCTGTGTAAATGCAGTGTACTCTGCAGCAAAGTGGGTCATTCCATTCCAGAAAAGGCGGGGGGGTGGTGATGAGCGTTTTCTTCCAAAAATGATAACTGTGATGAAAGGCCGGCCTCGATCTGTCATTACTTTTTTTTCCTCATTAAGACTACATCAGCTTTTACGCTTCTCGTATTATTGCTGGTTCAGTGCTCAACACTTGAAGATGGAGATCTTTTCTCTGTCTATAACAGCTGTAAAATGATCTGTTCTACATAGTAAACTGGGCCCATGTTTAGGGTCTCCATTTTTCTGTATACTGAGGTATACTGAGGAATATGCTGAGGTATACTGAGGTATACTGAGGTATACTGAGGAATATGCTGAGGTATACTGAGGAATATACTGAGGTATACTGAGGAATATACTGAGGTATACTGAGGAATATACTGAGGTATACAGAGGAATATACTGAGGTATACTGAGGAATATGCTGAGGTATACTGAGGAATTGGGGGCACTAGGCCTGTTACATAGTGTGTTTGCTGCATGGGAGAGGATAAGGAATCATAATATTCAAAATACAAAAAGCAGCAGAAAAAGTCAGCCTGTCTTTATTAAATTATTTGGGGATTTGGTAAAATTTAATAGAATGGCTGGCTTTAGCTACACCTTTCCTTTGCAATGAAATGTTTACAGTACAGGGGGGAACATGCTCTAGACCAAGCGTCTCCAACTAACCCAACGTCCAGTAGGTTTTCTATCCTACCCGGCTTCTGGTGCGTCACACCTGCTCTCAGGTAAATACCAGGAACAGGTGTGGCTCATCAGAACCCAGGTAGGATAGAAAACCTACTGGATAGTAGCTCTCCAGGATCGGAGTTGGAGACCCTTGCCCTGGACCTTCAGAGAGACCCTGCTCACCAGCCCCCCCTGTCGCACAGGACCGGTCAGCGATGAGGTGATGCAGGTCAGCTGCCAGTGCTTACCTTCGTACAGATGGGCGTACTGGGGAAATCCCGCCGCTCGCAGCCAATCACATGCCTCCTTCGCCTCAATTTCTACGAAAAAATAAAAAGTGGCGAGAGAGCTTAGCAATTAACCAGCAGGTCATTAAACATGCCGATGACATCATATGGCATCAGAGACCACACGTCACTCCCCGGCACCCACCAGTCACGCTATGAAAGGGGTGCCTACAAATACCAGGTTAAATTCAAAAACATAAGCTCGGGAACAGAGGTAGGTCAGAGACCACATGGACATTCTGCTTTTCACAGTCCCCGTCCACCTTTCTTTAGCTGACCTCTGCTTCCTGCCATCACACTTGTTTGAGTTGTCATTAGATTAACCTTTGTTGACACATCGTTGGCTTGTGCGTAGGCGCTGAAAAGACGTCTGCTCTGTGCTTCGTCAGATGAGAGGCCTCATCTCCTCACCATCCCCCAATCTCACCACCCCCATCTTTGTATGAGAGGACAGCAGCAGGAATACCCCCTACAGGAGAACATGCTCAATCCTACAGGAGAACATGCTCAACCCTACAGGAGAACATACTCAACCCTACAGGAGAACATGCTCAACCCTACAGGAGAACATGCTCAACCCAACAGGAGAACATGCTCAACCCTACAGGAGAACATGCTCAACCCTAAAGGAGAACATGCTCAACCC